>JAODPA010090876.1:9918-23583 GCA_025585075.1 Nepenthes mirabilis | reverse complement strand
ACTATTTTTTAATAACTTTCGTAGAAGAAAATAATTTGATTAGAGTTATAAATATTAATTAATCGAAAACTTGTTTATTTTTAGGAAAAAGGATAAAAAAATTCGAATTCTTTTAAGAGGGACAAAATAATACTATTTCTCTGTCTTCCAACCGCTCTCCATTCTTGCATTCATGGAAGCAACCACCGACTTTAATTGCATCTACGAGCAGACACGAACTGGAGATTCTCTTTCTTCCTCCCTCCCCTCTGTTATTTTCTCTTCTCTGATTTCACGAACACCCATTTCCTCTCAATTTCTCAAAGTGAGAAAAAAAGAATCATTACTCTGCTTGTTGCAACATGAAAATGGCTGCAGTATCAGCGGTCAAATGGCTTTTCTTCTTCATCATCTTCTTCATCTTAAACGCTGTAATTTCTGACGGAGATGAGCTTGCGAAGAGGACGTATATCGTACAAATGGATCACTCAGCAATGCCCCAGATGTTTTCCGATCAGAGAGAGTGGTATGCATCCAAACTCAGCTCAGTCGTCTCCCAATTTAGACCAGATGATGGTGGAGAAGATACTGAACAGAGGATCATCTACACTTACCAGACTGCCTTTCATGGCCTCGCCGCTAGACTTACCGGAGACGAGGCTGAAATGCTGGAGCAAGAGGACGGAGTTGTCGCCGTACTCGAGGAGACGGTTTACCAGCTGCACACCACAAGGAGCCCAATGTTCCTCGGGCTCGAAACCGACGACCGCACGAGCCTGTTTGGGGAACAATTAGCCGACCATGATGTGATCGTCGGGGTGCTCGACACCGGAATTTGGCCGGAGAGCCCGAGCTTCAACGACTCCGGCATGACGAGTGTTCCCACGCGCTGGAAGGGTGAGTGTGAGACTGGGAGGGGATTTGGGAAGCACAATTGCAACGGAAAGATCATCGGGGCCCGAAGCTTCTACCGCGGGTACGAAGCGGCGTCGGGAAAAATCAACGAGGAGAACGAGTACAAGTCAGCGAGGGACCAAGACGGGCACGGGACCCACACTGCCGCAACTGTGGCCGGAGTCCCGGTCGCCGGCGCAAATCTCTTAGGCTACGCCTACGGGACCGCGAGGGGGATGGCTCCCGGGGCGAGAATCGCGGCCTATAAGGTATGCTGGGAGGGTGGTTGTTTCAGTTCCGATATCCTGTCAGCGGTCGACGCCGCTGTGTCGGACGGGGCCAACGTTTTGTCGATCTCGCTGGGCGGCGGTGTCTCCTCTTACTACAGGGACAGCTTGTCGGTGGCGACTTTTGGGGCGATGAAGAAGGGAGTGTTTGTTTCGTGCTCGGCTGGAAATGGAGGTCCGGATGCTGCGAGCCTGACCAATGTGGCCCCGTGGGTGGCCACCGTCGGTGCCAGCACGATGGATAGAAATTTTCCGGCCACCGTGAAGCTGGGCACCGGTAAAACAGTCGTCGGAGCTTCACTTTACAGAGGGAGAAGAGTCCTGTCGCAAAATGAGCAGTATCCCCTGGTCTACCTCGGGAGTAACTCGAGTATCCCAGACGCCGGCTCATTGTGTTTGGAAGGTTCTCTCTCTCTCTCTCCCTTTTTTTTTATTTTATTTTGCAATTTTGAGGTCGAAAATCCAGTAGGTGAACCGGAAACAGAAAAAAACTCGGCTGACCTTCGAAGCATAATCGCCGTCGATCGAAACACCATTAAGAGAACGTTGGAAGTTGAGGCGGCGGCGTCGCCGGCGAGGGCTCTCTGAATACGACGTCGTTTCCGTTGACAACGTTCTGACAGCGGTTACCCGTAACAGTTGTTATTGGCCAGTATATTTATCCAGCACTCATAATTAAATTTTGACTACATAAATAATCAAAATTAAATAATTTTTAAAATTATTTGATAAACTTTATTATTATTTATTTACCTAAATTTACGTATTACAAAATCTCCCTTATAAAATATATATTTTTTTGGGTCTGATGGGTACGCCAGTAATGAGCCGATCCAAGAAGGAGGAACGGTTTAAATCCACATCGACTCATTTGCGCCTGGACGGTCAACACCTACTATTGATTAGACGAAAGGCTAACTGAGCCAAGAGAAACCCAAGAATAGAACGAACGACTTGCTCTTGAAACGATCAACGCTTCCGTTGACCAGAAATAGGATCAGTATACCGTCCAAAGGCTAGGCATCAAGTGGGCCAAGCCCAGTTGACCCATGCAACCGTTCTTGACTAGTAACGATTTTCTCCCCTAATTTCGCGCTCTTCACAGAAGGCAATATCAATTGTAACGGTCATCCGCAGATTCGAGACTCATTCCAGAAGGAAAGCGCCAGAATCTTTTTCTTGTTTATTGAAAATCTTAGCGGTTACAGAATATAGAAGGAAAACAATCAATCCAGCGACCGTTACTGTCATAAAGGCTCCACACCAGAAAAGGCAGCGATTCCAATAGAGCGCAGGAATCAAGCCTTTTTACACAATGAGGTCATCGCAGCACAACGGCTATAAAAGGCCATGAAATTCTCACTCTAAAGTACGCTTTCATTTGCCCATAAAAAGCTCTCTACTGAAAAGCTCATATGCTTTTAGAATACGAACGCACTTTCTCTCATTATCACTACGTTCCCGGCGAACACAGTGTTTAGAGTCAACGCTCCTCACAAGCCACCAAAGTCTCTCTCAACGAGAGCACTCTTCCATCACGAATACTCTTTGCATTCTCCATGCATTATTTACTTTCACCTTCTTAATTCGAAGGCTATTTGCTGACTCGAGCGTTAGAATATTTTCGGTAGAATAACTTCCCGTCGACACCCGACCTCTTATTCGTAGTTGTAGTGTGTAGGATCCAAATTCAATGGACGAAGCCAGATTCAGACGATCGATTTGACCCGTATCTGTTCGAAACTTGAATCCAAGATGCATTATTGGCGCCGTCTGTGAGAAGTTACTTACAAAAAGTCAATCATTTTTCTCCATGATCTCTATCAGTTTCGCCTTCCATCAGTCAGAATGGTGAACACATTAGCGTAAGCTAGCGGTCTCGCTAGAGACGCTACCACACCCGACCAGGGCTACTTTTCTGGTAACTTGATCAACGGGGTGGTCAGTGGAGTACCCGCTCAATTTTTCCAGAACTTGGCGAAACAGATGAGCAACATAAATCAAACGTTTCAGATGCTCTGGACCTGCCAGGAAAATACGAAGTAGGGGGCTTCGTCCGCAATAGTCCTTACTCCAACCTCCTTGGGAGGAGGCTAGAAGAAGAAGAAACCATCCAAGCAGGCCAGGAGGCTGTGCTACACTCTGGCTCAGGAGGCCTCACACGCCTAGAGCCATTTAAGGTTTGAAGGACATTTGAGCAGCAGGGCTACGGAGGAGAGTCCAGGACGGAAGAATCCTCAGTACTCTCAGGTGGTGACCAGACATCAGTCTCAGGAGGGAGCCTCTAGGATCGTTGGGTCCACTGATGGCAGTAGCCAGCCGGCTACTCGCCACGCCAGAGAAAGGATGGAGTTGAGAACCTACCTCAACTCCAAAAGAACTGGCGACGCCGCCCATATAGATTCGATGACAGAGAAGATCTTGAAACGTGTATTCAAGGATGACATACACGCCATGGATCTGGATAGATCTCCCTTCACAGTATAGATCTTGAATCGTCCCATACTGGCCAAGTTCAAGATGCCAACTCTTAACTCTTACGATGATAGTGCTGTCCCATGGATCACCTCAATCAT
The DNA here is from genome assembly GCA_025585075.1 of Nepenthes mirabilis. Classification (NCBI taxonomy): domain Eukaryota; kingdom Viridiplantae; phylum Streptophyta; class Magnoliopsida; order Caryophyllales; family Nepenthaceae; genus Nepenthes; species Nepenthes mirabilis. Next base: position 19,847 of record JAODPA010090876.1, on the reverse strand, counting down.
TTTTAAACCCATCTGAGTTTACGAGGGTTGGAGGACGCAGCCATGTATCGCTGCTTTCCTCTTACGTTGAAGGGAGACGCCCGCATCTGAGTCCATCATCTCTCGTCAAATTCGGTTCGGAGCTTCCGAGAGCTCACTGACCTCTTCTTAGCGCAATGCGCCTTCAGCTACCGGGAAGAGAAGCAGTCTTGGCATCTCTTCTATATCAAATAGAAGCATGGAGAGAAACTACGGAAGTTCTTGGATTGCTTCGTGGCGGAGGTGAGAAGAATCCTTAGGCTCACAGAAGAGATGAAGTTTAGCAGTTTCATCTCTGCCTTAACACATGGGGACTTCTTTAGGTACCTGGCTCATAAGAATCCACAGACGTTTCAGGAGGTAGAATTTATCACCAGGGCTAACAAGGCTAAGCATCCCAAGAGGATCAAACAGCCTCGCTCTTTTTCAATAGAGGGAAAGAAGAAGTATAACAGCAGCAATCACTCCCGCAGGAAATAGCATAGGACCGGAGCACTAGAGTGAAGGGATTACGGACTAATTAACTTGACGACCCTGACCGACACACATTCGAATGTCCTCATGTAGATCCGTGGGGAGAAGTTTCTTTAGTGGCCAAAATCACTTAAGAAAGTGGAGGGAGGAAATCTAGCCAAGTACTGCGATTTCCATTGATCTCTTAGACACTCCACGAAAAATTATAAGACGCTTCAGCGGGAGATTGAGGAGCAGATCAGGAGGGGCCACCTCACTAGGTTCATTAGGAATCCTGAATAGAGCTCTGGCGTCTTACGCGGGGAGGACCAGAGACTTCTCAACCTCAAAATCGGGTCGCGGTTAGAGTGGTCAATATAATCACAACCCGACCGGTCAAAACCCCAGCGGATCACAAGGAGTAGCAGATTGGACGGAAGAAGCAGCGCACAGAAGGCAACGTCATTAGCTTTAGTGATAATGACATGGAACATGTAATCTCCCCCCATGCAGATCCCCTTATTGTATCCGCACTCGTTTCGGACTGTAGTGTCGACTACTATTGAAGGGAATCTTCATTGATAATGGAAGTTCTAGTGATTTGCTTTACCTTGATATATTTTTTAAACTTGGTTTAAAAAACAGTCAGTTGAAACCTGCCAAAGACCCACTTTATGGCCTTAACAATGAACCAGTGGCCGTCCAATGAGCAATCCGATTGGAGGTCACCTGGGGCACGTACTCGAGAACAGCGAGTCGTAACTCACCTTCTTGGTCGTTGACCTGCTCTCAGTATACAGCGCTATCTAGGCCGCCTGTAACGCCCCAAGGCACCCGCATGGAGATATTATCCGCTTTGGCAGCCACACAGACTCCGCACGGTTTTGCTATTAGAAGACGGCCTCCACCTCCCCCAAAGCGCTCTCCATGGGAAGGTATCCATGTTTCTATAGGAGCACGCTTCGTGCCCCCTTCCAATCCGATGTGGGACTCTACAGTCCACCCCCCTCAAAAGGGCCGAACGTCCGCCTAGCATACTGAACCCGGTCCTGACTCTGATACTACTTGTAACACCCCCAGGCACCCGCATGGAAATATCGTCTGCTTTGGCAGCCACACAAGTTCCACACGGTTTTGCTATTGGCAGACGACCTCCACCTCCCCCAAAGCGCTCTCCATGGAAAGGGTATCCACGTCTCTATAGGAGCACGCTTCATGCCCCATTCCAATCCGATGTGGGACTCTACAGTCCCCCCTCAAAAGGGCCCAGCGTCCGCCTGGCATACTAAACCAGGGTCCTGGCTCTGATACCACTAGTTACGCCCCCAGGCACCCACATGGAAATATTGTCTGCTTTGGCAGTCACACAGGCTCTGCACGGTTTTGCTCTTGGCAGACGGCCTCCACCTCCCCCAAAATATGTCTCCATGGGAAGGGTATCTACGCCTCTATAGGAGCACGCTTCGTGCCCCCTTCCAATCCAATGTGGGACTCTACAGTTCACCCCCCTCAAAGGGGCCCAGCGTCTGCCTAGCATACTGAACTCGGGTCTCGGCTCTGATACCACTTGTAAAACCCCCAGGCACCCGCATGGAGATATTGTCTGCTTTGGCAGCCACACAGGTTTCGCACGATTTTGCTCTTAGCAGACGGCCTCCACTACCTCCAAAACGCATCTCCATGGGAAGGGTACCACGCCTCTATGAGAGCACGCTTCGTGCCCCCTTCTAATCCGATGTGAAACTCTACAGTCCTACTGTGATGTCCCACATCAGATAGGAGGGGAACGAAGCGTGCCTTATAAGGGTGTGGATACCTCTCTTTTGTGAACGAGTCTTGGGACCTGTGGGGGGTTGTCAGAACAAAATCCTACGGCCTGTATGGTTGGGAGGGACAATATCCTTCACATTGTGTGCCTGTGTAGCTATTGCGGACTTTGATGGTTGAGAGATTGTGTGTTTCTTTGGTGGACGCGTTTTGGGGCGATGGAGGCCGTCTGCCAAGAATAAAATCGTGCGTCTGTGTGACAAAGCGGGTAATATTTACAAGCGGGTGTTCGAAGACGTTATAAATAGTATCAGAGACGGGGCACAATTCGTTGTGTCAGCGCGGATGTTGGGCTCCTAAGGGGGTGGACTGTGATATTCCACATCGAATGGGGAGGAAAACAAAGCGTGCTTTATAAGAGCGTGGATACCTCTCCCTTGTGGACGTATATTAGGACCTGTGGGGGGTCGTCCGAACAAAACCCTATGGCCTGTGTGGTTGGGAGGAACAATATTCACCACGCTTTGTGCCTGCGTGGCTACTGCAAATTTTGATGGTTGAGAGACTGTATGTTTCTCTGGTGAACGCGTTTTAGGGGTGATAGAGGGCGTCTTCCAGGAAGAAAATCGTGCGCCTGTGTGGCAAAGTGGATAATCTTCACAAGCGGGTGCCCAGAGACGTTACACCCCCTGTGCCTAATAGTGTTTGGAATCGTCACTTCAATACTGTACCTGAAGATAAAGTTCCTGACAGCCTGCGGTATAGGCGAAGTGTTAGGTGACCAAGTCACTGGGCAGACATGTTATATGTTCCAAATTGTATTGAGTGGCAACGCCATGATAGTAGGACTTCACCATCAAGACGAACAACTCTACAGCAAGCGCAGTCTAATGAGGCTATCGATCTAATCTCACTGAATCTGAAGGACCCGGAGAGGTGCATGCATATCCAAGGCTCACTCACGTGGACTCTTCGCGTGGACTCTCGCTAACATGCCTGGGATTTCGGCCGGAATAATGGTACACAAGTTGGACCTCGATGTCGACTGTAAGCCCATCAGGCAGAAGTAGAGGAAACACTCTGTGGAGAAACTCATCGCCATCCGAGAGGAGGTAAAGAAACCGCTGGATGTCGGCTTCATTAGATAAGTCCAGTATCCGGATTGACTCTCCAACGTCATCCCAGTAAAGAAAAATAACAAGAAATGATAAATGTGCGTCGACTTTACTGACGTTAACAAAGCCTACCCAAAAGACAGTTTCTCTTTACCCAGGATCGACCTATTGGTGGACTTGACCTCTGAACATGAGTTGCTGAATTTCATGGATGCGTACATGGGTTACAATAAGATCCGGATGAGCCCAAAGGACAAGGAACACACCTTGTTCGTAACTGATTAAGACACTTACTGTGACGGATAGGGTTATTTTTCCTAAATAACCTCCATCAATGGTAACGTAAACTTACGTCCATAATTTATCATTATGGATTCTGCAAAAATTTCGGTAGAGTTTCCTCTATAATTGGACGAAAAACCAAAAATATAACCTGTTTAAAATAATCTGTATAAGTACACAACTATCCAATTATGATATTTTGGCCTACAACATAATACACAGGACCAATTCGCCATACCATCCATGGTTCCAACACAGTATTCCTAATTACCGTGTTGGATCTGAAGAGATGCCATTTAGGACTAAATAAAATCCAAAACATCAACGTAAATGCGAAAGCATAGCTAAATCCAGAAACCTACAGAAGTACAACAATAACCATAAAATAATAACAAATCACATTAATCCAACTAGACTGTTTGCATTCTATTACAACAACGTATTCAAAATTTCAAGCTGTCGACATCCAGCTAATCTCCTTAAGTAGGTCCCTTTCCTTACTCTAACTAATCAGGCGCCAGCTTAATGTTCTCATCTGAAAGGAGAAACAGTAAGAGTGAGCGTATAATTTAACAAATGTAATCATACATTACTAACTACAATAAATAATAAGGAAAACAGTAACTGGATAGGGAAAACATATAACTTAAATAAAAGGAAGCATGCGAGGAGGGGGGACATCTGGGATTATCTGGTTCGCATGTTTGTTCTGCTTACGTCCATTCATTTTCATTGCTTTCATTAATCTTTACAGAATTGGGCTAGTAGGTCGTACTAACCAACGATGTGAGAGAACGAGGAAAGGAATGTGTCTGTCACATATTCTAAAGCCAGCTACATTTTAGGTTTGCAGTACTCGACCATCGGCTACATTTTAGGCCTGCAGCATTTGGCCATCTCAACTCGTCCCATATTCCCTGGGGACCAGGGCAATCCTCGTTCTTCCACAGTAGTATCCTAAAATGTACCATGAACATTACCCGCTTCTATGAGTGGCCTGAATACGTGGCCAAGTATTCCTTGAGTTCACACCGTGATGGACATGGCAAACCAGAGAATACTACCTCTATGAACCATGGTCCTAGTTTCAAAATTAATCCTTCCTTGAGGGAAGATCCACCACAAGTACATCATATTTTTCAATTGAAAAATCACATTCCCATCATTATTTCCATTCGGGAGATCAAATCCATCACATATCTCCATCCAGGTGAAATCCATCATATTGCACTTTGTGAATTCCCTTCAATTTACTTGCTCGGTTCCTTTTTTTCTTTGAAACTTAAGCCTTTTTTTTAACTATTCATTTCAAGTTCATAAGAGAGTTGGAATTCCTTACCTCCGATGGTCAAATATCACCTTAGAAGCCTCCGGGACGCATTCCTTTGCTTCTAGTGCACAATTTTACATTTTCGGAGCTTACAATTTAACGCGGGCATTTAATCGTAAGTTTCATCACAATGAAATAGAGGTAAAGCATACAAATCTACACTTTATTTTCGGATGAATAGTGTCAGGCTACTTTTAGAGGGCTCGGACGCCGCGAAGGGGTCGAATCTTACGAGATCGATTGTCCGGTCGATATATATACACATTTGGGACGTGGTGATTCACATTTTGGGGTCAATTCAACATAATACGAAGGTGAAAGCAAGCAAATTTCCCATTTAATTTGGATGAATAGTAACAGTGCATATTTAGAGGGCTCGGACGCCGCGAACGGGTCGAAACGTACGAAATCGATCATATGGCCGATATAGATACATAATTGGGACGTCGTGATTCATATTTTGAGGTCGATACAATATAATACGAAGATAGAAGTATGCAATTTTTCCATTTCATCTCGGATGAATAGTAACAATGGCATTTTAGAGGGCTCGGACGCCGCGAACGGGTCAAAACGTGTGAGATCGATCCGCGGCCGATATATATACACATTTGGGACGTGTTGATTCACATTTTGGGGTCAATTTTACAAGATACGATGCAGAAACGGAAAACTCCCAATTCCTATAAGTTAGGGTTTGGTGGAACTCCACCGACCGGATCGGTGAGTAAATCGGATAATAAACTACGAAATCCTTAGTCTCAAATCATGGGTAATACATTTTCCACTATTTGGGTGGGTATTGACATAAAAATTCCTGATGATTAACGAAAAATATCGAAAGAGAAAAGTTAGTGAGTATGAGAACACTTGTCTCGACGCGTATTGCCACTTTTATAACTAGCTCTCAGACAGATTCGGACTCCACGGGCTCGATCTCCTGCTTCCTTTCTCTAGAATCGGCGCCTTCTCTCCCTAGAAAGTTTTGGAACGTGGGAAAATAAAAATCACAAAGCAGCACGCGACTTTAAAACGGGTTGACACTCCAGCGTACGGCGAGCACAGACAAATCTGGATTCTGTGCTCTCCGTGGGCTCGAGCCCACGGAGGGTGCGAGTCAGGCCCGCAACAAGCCTGTAGCAAGCCCACTTCGCATTTTTGCTGTTCGAGACCCATTTTGACCATTCTAACCCAATCTTTTACATCCTTAGACCTTACTTTTGATTATATAACCTTAATAAGTCATGATTATCATAATTTAAAATTTAAAATCTTATTTACGAATTAATATTTCACGGCTTACAATTTCCGTTCCCGATTTACCAATTTCGGCTTTTTGAGCTTTTCAATCCGATTCCTCCCGTACTTTTTTACCATGATTCACTTATGTTAACTTAATTACCTTCTAATTATTATATTCTTAACCCAAAACCTCATACTTACTGCTATAAGGTGATACCCTTTGGTCTAAATAACGCAAGTGCCACTTATCAGATACTTGTAAATAAGATGTTTGAGAAGCAAATCAGCCGCAATATGGAGGTGTACGTCGATGACATGCTACTCAAAAGCAAGACCACCAATGACCATATTCGTGATCTGGTTGAGTCCTTCGAGGTACTCCGTGTGCATCAAATGAAGCTAAATCCTTCTAAGTGTGTCTTCGGAGTATCCTCAAGAAAGTTCTTGGGTTTTATCATCTTTTAGCGAGGGATTGAGACAAACCAGAGAAGATCAAAGCCCTCACAGACATGACTTCGTCACAGAGTATCAAAGATATCCAGAGACTAACTAGACGATTGGCAGCCTTGTCCCGTTTCTTGGCCAAGTCGGGGGACAAGTGCCAAGCTTTCTTCAAAGGTCTGAGGGGGACAAAAGTAAATGGATTCTAGTGGACTGCAGAATGCCAAGTAACCTTCAACGAATTGAAGTAGTACCTGACCAGTCCATCGTTACTGATGTCATCTAAGGATGGAGAGGAGTTATATCTTTACCTGACAGTGTTGGAGGTAGCTCTTAACTCTATCCTCATACGTCAGGACTCCGACTCTCAGCGACCGGTCTACTATGTGAGCAAGGCATTGACCGGCGCAGAGAGGTGCTACCCACGCGCAGAGAAGTTAGCTTTAGCACTTGTCATCTCCGCCCAAAAATTGAGACCTTACTTCCAGGTTCATCGTGTAGTTTTTCAGACCGACCAATCACTGAAGAGCATACTCCAGAAACCCGACGTTTTTAAATGGCTGGTTAAGTGGGCTATCGAGTTGGGAGAGTTTGACATTGAATTTTCGCCTAGATTAGCCATCAAAGGGTAGACTCTAGTCAACTTTATCGTTGATACCATGACACCAATTCCTAATGAATAGCCACTAAGGACGTAGGATTACATAAGGAAGGGCTAGAATGGGTTCTCAACATAGTCGGATCGTCTACAGACTCAGACAGCAGTACCGGGGTGGTCCTGAAGACCCTAGACGGGTCTGAGATGAAGTACTCCCTCAAACTTGACTTTCCGGCCACAAACAATATTGCAGAGTACGAAACCCTGTTAGCCAGGCTAAGATTAGCTAAAGAGTGCTCTGCCAAACTGCTGACCATTTATAGCGACTCTAAGCTAGTTGTTAACTAGGTAAATGGGAGCTTCGAGGCGTACAATTCTTACGTAGCCAAATACTTGGCTAAGGCAAAGGATGCCATCTGGAGATTTGATAAGATGGACCTGGTCCACATCCCCAAAATTAAAAACTGGAAGGCCTACCAATTTGCCAGGGCTGTGGCGGCTGAAAATTCAGAACAGTACTCGAGGGACATGCAGGAGGTCTTGAGCACTCCTAGTATGGAGGAACAGGAAGCAATACTAATCTCCGACACGGAAAGCTGGATGATACCTTACTAGAGATACCAGACGGACGAAGTACTGCTAGACAATGTGAACGAAGCCAAGCGGATCTAGAAGATGGCTGATTAGTACACCATAGTCGATGGACGGCTGTATCGCCGTGGTTATTCGACTCTGTACCTCCGGTGCTTAACTCTTGAGGAGGCGGACAACGCCTTGAGCAAAGTCCCCCTTGGGATCTCCGGATCGCATATCAGTGGCAAAAACCCAGTGTTTAAGATCATGCGTCAGGGATATTACTAGCTGATAATGAAAAAGAACGCCCTCAACTTCGTAAAGAAGTGTGAAAATTGCTAACTCCACGATAATCTTCACCATCAACCGTTTGCTAAGTTGAGATCTTTTCTAGCTCTTTGGCCTTTCGCACAATGAGGGCTCGATATCCTCCGCCCATTTTTCGTAACGAAAGGGCAAAGAAAATTCATCATCACGGGTATCGACTACTTCACCAAGTGGGTTGAAGCCGCCCCACTGGGCAAAATCACTAAGTAAAACGCTTTAGAATTCGTCCGCCAGAGTATATGTGGAGATCGTTGCCTTTCCTGTATGGATACGAGCGCCATTCTTGGCTGCAACGGTCAAGAAGGCGGATCCTTTTCCTTCTGCGCATTGTAACCGTTAGGATTTTCTTTATAGATTGCGCGCCGATTCGTGGGCATTCCTCCTAGGATGCGTTCTGTTTCTGTGAGGTATTCATTGTAGTGAAGGTTGCCTTTCTTAGAACGGTGGAGAATTAGGGTGGACGACCGTTGAGACTTAGAGAAGTGCATGTGGACTGATTTTGACATGGGTCGCGTTTAACCTGAGCTGTAGCCGACTTACTCAATGCTTCTCCAGTCAACGGCAGCGTTGACTGTCTTAGGCGCAACTGGGCCATTGTTAATCTTGGGCCACTTGCTTCTCTTGGCCTGACTCCCTACTGGCGTCCCCATCACAAACAGTTTTATATATTTTATTATTAAAAAAACTTTAAAAAGAAAAGAATACACGGATTGTCTTAACCAACGACCTCAAATTTGAGGTGAATGCGCTTCCCCCATGGGATCTATCGTGGAGCCGTGGTTTGCTGGAAATATTCGTAGATGATGCACGACGTGGTAGCTTGGGGTGTAAGGTGGTACCATAAGAATTGGTAGTGATTTCGGCGACAATAATACTTTGGTACCACCAATGCGATAGTATCACTAATAAGATGTTAATTTCTTTAGAATTTACAAATACACAACAAATTATGAAAAAATAAATATCAAAAGCATTTTATTACGATTTGCAAGTCATTAAAAAAGCAACATATTTATAAATTTACTACAAATGTACAACTTTCGAAATAAGGATATTTGGCATCATACTTTTATAGCATACTAAGTTATGATCAAAACTTACTAACAAGCATCTGTCTAAGCTCTTTCTCGAGCTCTCAGCTTCCACCTCAACTTTATGGGTAAATTTCATTTATCTTGCAAGCTTTCCACCACAATAGTTGCACTTGCACTGGCCTTGCTGAGTTTATTCTACTGTTCTGATGGAAGCTTGGTATAATGATCCCAAACAGTGGATGGACTGTGATCCTTCCTTTATCTATCAGTGGAGGAAGACAATAGCCGACCAAAGATGAATCGATAGGGGTAGGTGCACCCGTAAGACTGTAGAAAATTACAAAATCTATCAACATAGACGGCAAAATATCACAAGACGACATCATCTCCATTATGGTCATGATAGCATCAATACTGATACTGATACTTCTATCGGTGCCGTTAATTTTGACACCGTTAGTGGCAACCGTGTCATATGTTTTGATATTAATGGAGTGGGTGGGTGAATACAAGTAACGCCATTATAATCTCTTAATCATATAATTGAAAAGTTATACTATTACATCATTCCTTAATGTGGCACCCCAAAACAGCTAAAATTAGCAATTTATTTTGAACTTTTTCAGAAGAATTTTGTAGTTGTGTTTCCATAAGTTGTAAAATTATGATATGCTATTCATTAGTCATATTATAAGTTCTAAATTTGTGTATTATCAAATAGGCATATTGTCTTTGAATATTCTTTGTAT
>JAODPA010090865.1:0-13891 GCA_025585075.1 Nepenthes mirabilis | reverse complement strand
AAATAGTATATTTATTATTTGATGTATAGTTTTCATTTTGAATAAATAAGTTTTCATTTTAGCCAAACACATTGAAGTTGATTGATATTTTGTTAAAGTCGTGGATGGTGTTATATGCACATCATTTGTAAAGTCTGGGTGTCAACTCACCAATATGTTCACAAAGTCTCTTAGTGGTAAGTAGTTGAATTTTATCTGTTCTAAGCTAAGTTTAAACGATATTTATGCACCAGCTTGCGTCAAATTGCTAAGGAAGTAAACAAGATCGTGAAGATACCAATTAGAGCAAATTAAGAGGAAGAGTTATTTTGGTTTATTTATTTCTTTTATTAATGTATTCCCTTTGTTTTAAGATCTTATTATTCTATGTATAAAGAAGAGAGACAGGAAGGATGAATTAAGAGTTCCACTCCCAACATTCATAGAATCCCTAATTTCAACATTATTTAAGCACTTACCTGTTGAAATACTCTCCAATTTCTATCCCATCCAGATGTGCTCAAAGTAAGACTTTGTACTTTTCTAGCAATTTCTGCAGATTTAGAGAGAAAATTCATTTGCAGAGCACCATTAGGCTATAAAATTAATCAGTCAGAAAACCAAGTTTATAGGAGAAGGTATTATTATTGATTTGAGTTACGCTCCTCGTAATCGTAGCGCAATGTATTCATAATAACTTCAAATAAGGAAAAAAGGTTACTTTGTGCCTTTGTCTATCAACGCCAAAGAGCCATAGGCATCCAAAACCTGGCATCAACTTTCTTTTACTATATCAACTCATTCGTAATCTTATCTTGCATCTAAAATTTGAAGCCAACATTTCTTTGCATTTGTATAACCTGCGCATTACTTCATTATCATGCTAGAATTCTGGATTATCATAGAACTTGGGTTTCAGAAATATCTAGCTTCATGCAAACGGCAATGAAGTTGCTCCCTCATATCAATAATCTCAAAAATGTCTTTATATTTTTCTTCCTTTTCATTGAACAAGGCAGCGATAGATCTTTAGCCCCATCCATTGCCTCATGTCTGTGCCTTCTGGCTAATTAGGTTTTTTACAATTAACTAAACGTAGCACACTTACAATAAGAATAGTCTCTTTAAGTGCAAAAATAATGCCGTTTAAAAATGAAGGCATTAAATTCATTTGAGCTGCTTTTAGTTTCCGGCCTGCTCCTTTGTCTATTTAGTATTTACTATTCTTCCACTCCTTGGATGTAAACATCATCCTCAAGCTATCATGATATTTATGCATCCACAAAAGTTTGAGAAATGCAGTGGTAAATCGGGTTTGGAGACATGGGTAGATTTCTTTGTCTAGTAAAATGTCTCATCATATTTAGCGCGAGCGATTGTAGATGCAATTACTGAGCTCCATTCCCCTTTTGATTGTCCTCATTACAGGACGAGTCTTTCTAATGTCTTCCAGCATTGGATCCTTCATCCATACAATGGGCACTGAAAGGCATGCAACATAAATGGGGATATTTAGCCTCCCAAACCTGCCCTATTGATGTAAAACATACTTTAAGTGAGAAATTCAACTTCAAGAGTGAAGTGAGAAATTCAACTTCAAGAGTGACAAACATTTTCACATCATAAGGAGACAATGTAGTATTATACAAAAGAAGACCTTATAATAAAATAAGAAAGAATCTCTGAAGGATCTTTTTTACAAGTGAATACATAATTTGGCCATTGTCTGTCAACCTGGTGTGTTGGTGATGGTGTCTGCACTGGCTTTTTCTTTTAGTTCTTCTTCTGCTGCTCTGCTGATGTTTTTTCGTGCCCCCTTTTCTTCCTTTTTGGTTAAAAAACTTCCCTCATATTGTCTAGTGATTTCCAACTGGCCTTTTTTCTTCAGTGTAAGGAGCGATTGTGTGTATTGGAGCATATATCTAAAATTAAAAGAAAAGAGGTGCTCCGTTTTGCACCTTATGTTCCAACTGGATAAGGCTCGGCTAATTCAATGTGCCACGTCCTGGCTTTTAGAGGCGTTATTACCCTGGCACCTCAAGCCTCATTTGTGTTCGGCGCTTTTCAGAATGCTAGTTTTTTATTTTTATCTAACAATTGGCAAATTATTGATATATTTTGATAAGAAAATGAAATGTTAAAATTACTGATAAAAATCTTTGTTAATCATATTGTAATCATGCACCTCTTGCCTTTTTAAGGGTTTTGCAGATGCTTAAAATTCTTATCTTCACTTCTGCAAGTTCTTAGAGTGCTTCTAGAAGTATATGTTTGACTTTTTATTTGTTACATGTAGGGGGTATCCATATTTGGAGTTTCTTATTGTGGCTTCTATTGACGTTTCCTTCTGCATGGTAGTCGATTATAATAAGAAATTTAAGGGGGAAATGTAATATGGGGTCTAGTGGCAAGATGACTGATGTCTGGTTAAAAGTTGTTAACTTCTAATGTTTTAATTGATATGTGTGGTAGTTGTATTCATCTTATTAGTGCTTTAAGATTGAGAGCCTTCTTTGCACGGCACACTAAGTTGAAGCTCGCTCTAAGTGAATGTGTTATTGATTCAGGGATGGAAAGCATTCTTTGAGGAACCTGTTATGTTGATTGCATTTGTCTTGTTGGGAAGAAATCTTGAACAAAGAGCTAAAATTAACGCTACTAGCGATCTGACTGGCCTTCTGGATATTTTACAATCAAAAGCTCGTCTTTTGGTACATGACAATGAAGATTTAGTATCAACAGTGGAAGTTCCATGTAGCAGTCTCTCTGCAGGAGACAAAATCAGGGTTCTACCTGGTGTAAGTAAATTAAAGCTAACTAGGAATATGGGCACATCTTTTGTAAACCTTGCATGTAATGCATTCTCTTCATTTCCCCTTTCTTGGCAGGTTTTTGATAACTGCTGTTGAAGAGAGTGCCCTAATTACCAGAGTGATGAACTGTTGAATTTATTGTCCAGAAATGTCTCTGACAACTTGTTCATCAATTTTGTCAGGACCGTGTTCCAGCTGATGGATTTGTCAGAGCTGGTAGAAGCTCCGTTGATGAGTCAAGTTTCACCGGGGAGCCTTTGCCTGTGATAAAGCTACCCGGGGTAATTTCTCTAGTAAAATGTTTACTATATTTAATAATGAGATATCATTGCCTGACTATTATCTGCTTTTTGCAAAATTTTGCTCCAGGAAATGTGTTTCTAACGCAGGATGAAGTCTATTCTAAAATAACCTTAATTTAATCAACCAAAAAAGCTTAAGAAACCAAGAAGAATAGCTGTAGAAAGCTGTAAATAATTTAAGATATTGCTTTCTATGTTAGATTGAAAAGCACTGCTTTTCTATATTACTTAAAATCTATGTAGAAGACTTTAAAAACTTGTATTAATCCTAAATTGATATATGAGGAATTCATGTAACTGAAAATTGCATATACTAGAAGAAGGTAAAATACGTTTGATACTTTGATTTGCTTGTGTAAGATCTGTTTATTTTGGTGGTCATTTTGACTAGTTCTTTCTAACCTCAGAAAGCTGTTTCTTGTTGTGCAATAGGATGAAGTTGCAGCGGGAAGTGTAAATCTAAATGGAACTCTCACAGTTGAGGTGCGAAGATCTGGTGGTGAAACTAACATGGGAGATATAGTTCGATTGGTAGAGGAAGCACAAAGTAGGGAGGCTCCTGTGCAGCGTTTGGCTGACAAGGTGGCTGGGCATTTCACTTATGGAGTACTGGCACTCTCTGCTGCCACCTTTATGTTCTGGAACCAATTTGGTAGCCACATTTTGCCTTCTGTCTTTTGTGGAGGCAATACAGTCTCATTGGCACTGCAGCTCTCTTGCAGTGTTTTAGTTGTTGCTTGTCCATGCGCGCTTGGCCTTGCCACCCCAACTGCCGTGCTGGTTGGAACTTCATTAGGTGCAACAAGAGGCTTGCTCTTGCGTGGTGGACATGTTCTGGAGAAGTTCTCAATGACTAATGTGATTGTGTTTGACAAAACAGGGACCTTGACGACAGGCAAACCTGTTGTGACTAATGTTTTGACTCTTGGAAGTGAGAAGAATGAAGATTCAAATCAAAATTCAGGTTGCTTCTCAGATACTGAGGTGTTAATGCTGGCAGCAGCTGTAGAGTCAAACACAATCCACCCAGTGGGGAAAGCAATTGTGGAAGCTGCACGGTCTGTTAGCAGTCAGAAATTTAAGGTGGCTGATGGTACCTTTATAGAGGAACCTGGGTCTGGCGCACTAGCAACTATTGAGAATAAAACAGTTTCAGTGGGGACACTAGATTGGGTTAGAAGACATGGAGTTGATAACAATCCATTTCAAGAGCTGGAGGATCAAAAGAATCAGTCCGTTGTCTATGTTGGTATAGATGGAATTCTCGCTGGTGTTATTCACATTGAAGATCAGATACGGCATGATGCCAGGGACGTTGTCCATTTTCTGTCTAAGCAAGGGATAAGCGTTTATATGCTGTCAGGAGACAGAAGAAACACTGCAGAGTATGTTGCATCAGTTGTAGGCATACCTAAAGAGAATGTTTTTTCTGGTGTAAAGCCAGATGAAAAGAAAAGGTTTATCAGTCAACTCCAGAATGATAAGAGCATTGTGGCAATGGTTGGAGATGGGATAAATGATGCTGCTGCCTTGGCTTCATCGCATGTTGGAGTTGCCATGGGTGGGGGTGTTGGAGCCGCCAGTGAGGTATCTTCTATCGTGCTGTTGGGGAATAGACTTTCGCAATTACTTGATGCTTTGGAGTTGAGCAAATTGACTATTAATACAGTGAAGCAAAATCTTTGGTGGGCCTTTGCATATAATATTGTTGGAATCCCACTTGCTGCTGGAGTGTTTCTGCCAATTACTGGGACAATGCTGACCCCCTCAATTGCTGGGGCTCTCATGGGCTTTAGTTCTCTAGGTGTGATGACAAATTCTTTGCTTCTGAGGTTAAGATTTTCATCAAAGCTGAACCTCAGATTTTCTCGAAACATTGAACAACCACTTGGGTTCTGACCATCCACTAGCCAAAAAAGAAAAGAAAAAGCACTTACATTCTAATTCTAGATTAGGCAATGTATGATGATTGAGAACAAGAGAGATCTTGGCGTGACATTATCCTCACAAAAATGAGGAAGCAGGATTACAGATAACCTGCTATAGAGATTATCCTAACCAATAACCAGTTTTCTGTTACAGTCAGCTTGCTCCATCTTTCATGCGATGTTGCCTCAGCTTCACTCAGTTTCTAATCATAGATGAGGAATTTTTAGAATGCTGTACAGCTCATAAGGTAAATATTTGGATATTCCTTCACATTTTCTGCTTGTAATAAAGCAACTGACCAAATCCTTCTCTGCAGGTGTGACATTCATTTGGAATGTTCCAACTTTAGTAGTTTTTAGATCATGTTCTGACAGTCACTATGCATTGTACTTATCATGTATCTTAAGTTTTGTAGTCAATAATCTTTAATTTTGTTATTTGAAAAGCAGAAAGTTCATAATAAGCTTATTTTTATAGTTCAAGGGGCAGTGTTATTCGACTAAAATGAAGGCTGTAAGGGCCAAAAGTAATGGATCTTAAACCAAATAACGAACATAAACTTCTTTCTCTTTCCACTAAGAAAAAAATTATCCAGGCTGCCAACACAACTATCTCAGTTGCCTCCTCTTTTTTTCCTTTTTTTTTTCCATTCAAAAAGGTGCAGGGAACTTCATTTTAGACTTAACCCTTGGGTTTTCCAGGCATTAGATTCACACCAATTTCTGTGCTACTAGAATAAAAAAATTGTTAGAAAAATTATTGAATTTCTTCAAAATTTCCCCCTTCTAGTTTTCTGGAAATGCAAGTTTTCTGGAAATGCAATTGGAATGGTAGAAGGATTTCTTATCTTTGCTACTCGTACTGTGATCTGCGACTTTAAATAGGAAAGCTGATTCTTGAGGAAAGTATATGTCTCTCTGATGAATTTAAGTTTTGGAACCTGTATCTTTGATACAGCCTTGAAATTGGATGCCCTGATTTTGAAAACCCTGCTCTAAAAGTTCCTAGTGCTGAGTCTTTAACTTAAAATTTGGCTTTGAAACAGGTAACCCTAGAAGTATCTTGTTAGAACTTAGCAATTTGGGATTGAAATTGAGGTTGGTTGAATGAATTTCGAAGTGCTTCGTACCAATTGCAGTGGAGGGTTTCTTCAAATTATGGGTCAACTATTCAATCATACTTACCCAAGAAAAAGAAAGGTCAACTATTCAATCAAATGATATAGAACATGTTTCCCGTTTCTTCTTGAAAAACAAGTGGGCTATTCCTTTGCAAAGTTGTGCTCGATTTCATATATTGCAATTCTGGCAAGATCTCTTCATTAGTTGGGAGAAGAATTTGCTAATTAAAGCCTCAGTTGAAAAGGAATCATACATAATAGATACATTCCTTCTTCTTCTTCTTTTTTTTTTCCCAATTTAGGAGAACCTAGTATAGGGAAATGTACTTCTGAGAATAACATTGGATTTGGTTGAAAGAGAAGATTGAAATTGGTGTAGCCTGATTTGTAAGTATAAAAGCCTTTGTCACTCTATTTAATTAAGCTCAAAACAGAATTCGGGCATCCTTATAACCAATCTCGCTTATTTCACTTCTCACACTATAATTTTGCTCTCAAATCAACATCTCTCTTTCAGGTGCCAGTTAGCTTTGTTGGCAAAGTTTCTTGGCATTGTTCCAAGACCAAGTAACCTAGGACCAAGTCTGGCATACGTCGAGGTTGAGGGGAGGTGCTTTTAGTGTAGGACTATTCACCTGCCTTGTATCCCAAGGATGGATATGCCTCCTTATGGATCATAGGGGAAATTTTCAACATCTATCTTTCTTTAATTTTACCCAAGTTTTGTGTGTAGATCATTTGTATTTGAAGTTAATAGCAAAGATATGAGATCAAAACTTTGTTTTAGACTAAGTGGCAGATATCTGAGTTCTTCTAAGTTTCTTCTTGTACTTCTTGAATGGATTGGCTTAGTTAGGATTTGTAATGGAACAATGTGTTGGGCTCAATCAACTCTACTATTAAACCCATGACAAATAGTTGATAAACTAGAGCAAGAAAATTTTCATGAGAATTAGTTTATTATGCTTATCACACACTTATTCATTCTTAGGAGTTGAAGAATGAACTGGAATGAGCTGGCCTTGTAGCTTGCGGGAAAGATTTTTGGTTAACCAAGATGAGTTTCTACCACCCCACCCGACACTTGTGGAAAAAAATTCCACAGGAAAACTATGTCTGCGCTTGTGTTATTGTGCATCATGCTTGTGTGTGAGATATGCACCTACCTAGAGTAGAGTGGACATGCCATGAATTATTCTTAGAATTGTGTAGCTTTTTAAGCATATTAGGATATATTATGTTGTGGACCTTGTGGTAGGCAGTGTGTAAAACTTTTCTTGTGTCCTTCCATAATAGCAGCTTAATCTTTATGAATAAGACAGTCACTTGACTTGACTAGGCATTAAAGGCAGTTACACTTGGTGGTATGTGGTTTGAACTTTTTGCGAATGGTAATGCTCGAGGTTTGTCTGGGAATTGGGTCATGTGGGGGCCTTGTGCTATACGTTGATCATTGCATATTTTTTCTCCCTATGCATTAGTTGTTATATAAGATGAACTGGTTTAGATGATCGGAATGTCAGGGTGGGTGGCACTAGGTGAGTTGTTTCTAACTGCAACTGGCCCTTCTAGCAGGGCTTGCCAAAGGGTTGGTGAGATGAGCCATGGTGGTGGTCATGGTGTTGTGGGGCTAGCTATAGCTGAAGAGATTTTGTCAAGAATGACAACTACTGTGTCAAGTCGCAAGTGTGTGATATCAAAACATGTAATAAAATGGTAAATCTACTGTGTTTCAAAGAATTAAATTTTTACTAATTACAAAAATGAGTATTATCCTAATATATTGTCTAAACAACCTAATTAATGGAGGGAATAACTATATAACTAACCAAATATCGAATCACTATGGAAAATTGCACTAAAATGAGTTTAAATTTAATAAAGAAAGATATTAGGGCATTTTCAATTTTATCCAAATATTTTTGTCTTTTTAGTTTTTTATGTGCAATATTCAATTACAATGATAATCAATATATCTATGGATATTTAAGGCTTCCTCTTAGGTTACATAGTGCAACCGATGTCTACATCTAAAACCTTAATAAAGAAATTTTAGTTCATGTTAAATAAACAACATATGTGGAAATAATGGTGGTCATCCTTTCAAAGGAGTAAGCAAAAGAGGCAGAAAAATTAAAAGAAGAAAACTGCCCCTGGACTCTCACTGCTCTCCGAGGCCTTGCTCTCCTTTCATTCTTTTTCCTCCTCGGCAGAATTATGACTCTCTGCCCCTCTTTCTTTTCTTCTATGCCGTTTGCAGAATCCTCTCGTTTTCTTTTTGTAAATAGCCTGCCCCTGTCTAGCCTTGTGTCTTCTTCTTTTCTTTTTATTTTTGGGAACAAAATTCTGCTGAACTGATATTCAAATCCTCAAACCCAATCAAGGCCCAAACTTCCCTGTTTTTCCTTTTTTGTTTTTTTTTTTTTTAGTCTTCAAAATTCACTTATATTGCACATATTTTCATATGTAATTATTAGAATCTCAAGACATGTATAGAGATAAGTATAGAGCTCAAAATAAGCTTTGCAACAATATCAACAAAGCACGGGTGAGGTATAATGACCATTTTGCCCCTCTTTCTCTGACATTTTTTCTTTTTTTTTGTAAGTAAGTGTGTATTTTGGATTAAAGGAAGAATAAATGTACATAAAAATTATGTTATAACTCCAAGTTTTTTGACTTGGAGTTAGAACATAAGATGCTAGGGCATACCCCGAGCAACTGGTACATCAGAGAATATCTCAAAAAACTTCTAAGATGAGCAATCTAACAGAAAATAGAAAATAAAAAACATAAAGATTAGGGCATTCCCCGAGCCACTGAGTGCAACAAAAGACATCTTTTTTTTTGGTAAGTAATTAATTGTATTAAAATAAATTAAAATGTACAAAGACTGTGTTTTTTCAAGTGTTTTGCCGACTTGGAAAAAGACAAAAAAAAAGGGGAAACCCCTAAATACATGACACAAGTCATTAAGGTCACTCCGCCCAGATTATAGAAAATCACTCCGGCTACGCACTCCGTCCAAGGAGACAAAAAGCATTCCAGCTAAAGAAGCACTCCGGAAAATAGCCCTTCAGCAAAATGTACTCCGAAAAAAGTGCACTCCGGCAGAAAGTACTCCAGCAATTTTCACTCTGGAAAAATGGAACACCCGATAAAGTTGATCTGGCTTTATGGAGCTCCGAAAAAAGGAAAGCGCTCCGTCCTAAGAGCTCCAGAAGGAAGAAGACAAATGGAAGCACGCAAGCCACTGCGGCCATTTAGAGAAGAAATCACTTCGGCTTAGCACATAGGAGATCCGGATAAAAGGAAGCAAACCAGCCAAACACGAAGAAATGCGCACTCAGGATTCCGGAGTCCGCGAGAGCGCCGGATAAAAAAACGGACAAAAAGACACACCGGAATTCGGAGTTCACAAAACAGCAGCAGAGCCTGCCGGGGAACTCAGGAGCAGATACACGCTCCGGAATGGCCAAGTAACAAGTAAAAGTCAATTAGAGGTCACATAATGTGACGTACTGTATTTTCGACCAAAAATTCAGCTGAGTTTTGGTTGTAATATGGTCGTCGGTCCAATACAGAAACCTGTAAAATATTATGTACAATATATATAATCAATATCATCACAGCATAGGATTCACTAGCCACAACAAAACACATGACATCGACATCATGATTTAAATTATGATGTCAGCTCAAATAAGATACCACTAGGTATCTAAATAAACCGTAAAAATCTGTGAAAGTATCTACATCCATCAAATACAGAAGAAGTTAGATTACATATAGAACATCATCATCATAATACATATACATCAATATACAAATCATTTCAATGAACCAAATACTCCATGAGAAAGGTGAAAAATTACAAGAATAAGTTCACAAAGCTCTTCCTTCAAGATTGGCAGCCTAGCCAACTCTTAAGCCCTACTCTGCTATGTCAGGTAGAGGCTCGTGCTCATTTGAAAGAAGAAAAAATAGTAAGTGAGTCAAATGTTCAGTAAGTGTAATATAATCAAGGATAATGTAACATATATTCAAAATGGAATCGGGAATGAGATAGGAGCATGATATATGATGTATAGTATGAAATATAAACAAATATATTTTCGAAATATAAATAACTTTTCATATTTTATCATTCTTCTTTTAGGATTCTAAAACATGTATAAATTTCTTAATATTTGCTGACCAGGGTCAGTAAACCTTATAAACTAACGGTACGAGAGAACGAGGAAAAGAATGTGTTTATTTGTACACATTCTAAATCACATAACCACATAATTGAATACCCCGTGACGAGCGGTATACCTTTAACCCGATATACGGGGTCATATCACATATGCCACTATGTCCCCCGTGGCCTAGAAGCCGTCCTTGTTCTTACACAGCAATATCTTAAGAAATGCCAAAGAATATTACCCGCTACAATATACGGTTAGAATTGTGATATCCCGAAATCAAAGAAACTTAAAATCAAAGTAAAATATTGCTACTTAAAAATCGGAGTGTTTTGATTTCGACTTGAACCGGAGTGGCCTTACACCACTGGAAGACCAGAACTAATGGTAATCAAGACGTTGATCGGCGTCAAGATATTAACCGAAAGGTTGACCGATTTTAAGGAATGTTAACTGGCGTTAAGATGTTGACCGGTGTCGTGATGTTGACCGGTATCAAAATGTTGACCGACCTTGAATAAGAGAAAATAAACGTTAGCCGATTTTGAGTAAAAGTTGGCCGGATTAGAGTAAGAAGCGTTGATCGAAAAAGTTGACCAGTAGAAAGGTTGGCCGATTTTGAAGAAAATGTTGACTAGTTAGGATTGACTACCGAATTCAGAAATTTTAACTAGGATAAATTAAGGGCAAATTAAAGGTAAGGGCCAACTTTGTTGTTTAGACAGTTGTATCCCAATTCGATCCAAATCTAATTAGAGCAAGTGAACTATCCCGTTGACCTTTTAGATGAAAGTACCAAGTAGGTAACCCCACTCACTCTCACCTAACCTCTAAAGAAAAGTACCAAGTAGGTAACCCATCTCACTTACTCCACTTAATCCCTCCTCTTTATATATTGAGTTACGGTTGAGGGACGGGTGTGAAATTTTTGACAATGAAGAATGGTAAGGAGTGAAGAAGGAGAAAAAGCTCCAAGTCAGTCGGAGTGGACGGTCAACAATAAGGCAAGTGTACATTTCCTTTGTAAACCCAAATTTTAAGAATATTTTTAAGGCAAGTGTACTCCCCTTTTTAAATTCAGATTTTAAGTATACTTCTGTTTTCAAGTCCCGACTTTAAAAAAAATTGTAAGTATTCTCTTCAAATTTAAATGCTTCAACACATAGTATATCAGACTTGTCATTTTAATTACTGTTTGATAAGTTGTATCTCTGATGTCATGCTTATTGTACGATCAAACTGAAAATATGATTTTAATTTTATGGTTAATTCATGATTTCTGCTTTCAGCTTTCTGCTCAACTTATGATTAAACTTGAATTGTATAAAAATGGAGAAGTAAACCGGCTTTGAGTCATAACGTTATAATAAAGAATTATTGACCAGAATGATATTTATGGATTCGAGACTGGCTTCATGTCAACTGAAAGTTTTTATACTTGACTGGAATAAGAAAAATAAATTTGAGATCGGCTTTGTAATATGACGATCGAAAGTTTTGTGTCCATCCGGAATGTAAACTAAAGAAAAAGTGAATCGGCCTTAGATAAATAAGATCGAACTTTAGTACTGTGAGATAAAGTTCTCCGGCATGCCTTAGAACATTATGGTGGTAATCGAAGATAACGAAAGGGAGCCGCCTTCGGGGCTTTATACAAGGAGGAAGTGAGAGCCGTCCTCGGAGCTTTGTATAATGAGGAAGCGAGAGCCGTCCTCAGCATTTTGTACAATGAGGTATTGCCGTGATTGTGAGGAGATGTATACAATCTATCCTCGATTATTGTCCCCTCTGCTAACGATGTCCTTTACCGATAAAAAAAAAAGAAAAGAGAAATTTCTATAATAAGACCGACTCTGTTTTCTGTCCCATTTTTCAGAATTGGCTGCTCCGGCTTTCCTGATTTCTTTTGCATTATATATCTACCATGATCCGGTCAACTGTTATTTTATAATATTCATATTGCATATGTATTCGTATCCGCCTTACAGCATAAACGCTTTACGAAAAATCTGCATGTACCTTGTTGAACTCTGACTCACTGTTTTTTATTTTTTTTTCCTCCAGATGAAACTATAGAGCTCGTGCCTAATGGGATGAAGTGACTAGAGCCCCGTCTAAATGATTCTAAGGACTCAGAAGCATATTTTGGAGTTACCACGGAAGAAGCAGCTTCGTTGTAATGATCCCATTGAAATATATAAATTTTTATAAATAGACTTTTATGACTATGTACGTATAAATGAGTTTTATGGGTATGAATGTGAATGTTTTGGCAGGTGATTAGATTGGTTTCAGTTACATATTTTATGGATATTGTGTATGAGTCCTAGATGGCATTTGTGATCATGTGATTGGGAGGCTCGAATGGCCCAGATCAGATCACCGAAACCTTGGTGTCAGTTCCGAGAGGTCACTGGTGGAATGCCAAAAAAAAAATTCGTTTCATCACAAGGATAATGCTTGAGTTTTCACTGTAATACCTATGGCATGCCAGGGAATGCTACCATTTGAAATACAAATCTGTGGTCCAGGTTTCATTATTTCTTATTCTTTGAGTAAAAGTTTACCAAACTTCTTTCATAAATTTTTTACTTCGGGAGAACGAATCATACATATATCAAATTGTGGCATTTTCTTCGTATACTTACATAATTTTTATATGTTTGGGGGTTTAAGTCTTCATATGACTTAAATTATACGCATGAATACCATAAAGTATGAAAAAATAGAAATTCTTATTACCGTAAGTTAAACATAACTTTAGAATTTCTAAACAATAAATTTCCTTCACAAATACACATAACGTAATTTTCAGAATATATAATTGAGCATATACAATTACATATGATTAACTACTAATTAAATAAAATGGAATGATGTAAAAGCCCCAATTAATTTGGGTGAACAGTGTCGGGTGTGGGTTTTGGGTCCCGTATGTACAAAATTAGACAAAACTTAGAGAATCGGACACCCAATTGGTAAATAATCATAGTCAAGACATGAGTTTTTATTATCTAAAGCCAAATCATGTATAAAATTTAAAATAATCGGTTAAATGAGATCTGGACGCAAGTTAGGGTTCGGCGAGCATAATTTTACATAAAACTGTCAAATCGGATATCAAATCGATAAATTAACATATACAAGGTATGAGTAATGACATTTTAGAGCTAATTAGGCAAAAGTCCCAAAAATCGGAAGGTGAAGGCATCCGGGCGCGGGGTTGGGGTTTCGAGATGCACAAACCGCTGAAAAACAATGAATCAGACGACAAATTGATGAATTCTCACACTCAAGCCATGGGTTTTACAAAATTTGTGCATAGGTAAGGTACAGAGACAATAATACTCGATGGGGATCAAATGAAAATTAAAAAGAGATAACGAAAAGAGTACAGGTGCACTTGCCACAACTCGATCAATCACTTTTTCAAGTAGTTCGAAATCGAAATTGAACTTGGGGATCTCGGTTTCCTCCTCTCTACTCGGCCTTCTCTCTCCTCTTTTTTCCCGTCTTCATCCCAAACCCCCTCCTTCTCGTTCCTGTTATTATTATTATTAT
>JAODPA010090854.1:0-18373 GCA_025585075.1 Nepenthes mirabilis | reverse complement strand
GATTTGATGCGTAGATTATGATTTGGACCCAGCAGTTCTTATGGCGGTAGATTAACGTTTTGTCGTCTCTTCCTATTTTATATTACTGTAAACCTAGATCCAATCTGGCTTATTTATTGTGATCTATTTTGATTATGTATTTGAAATTTCGCAGTAGACTGAATGATGTGGCTGTGATGATGAGGCTTTTGTCTAGGGTTTTGTTTTGGCTTTTGCTTCTTGGCATTTTGTATGATTTTCTATTCGCTTCACTTCTCGGATTGGTAGTAGGATAAATTGATGCGACGGTAGATATGACGTGATGGTCATTGTTAAAACGACATCTTGCATAATATAAATTAAGCATCCCTATAATAAAACTAAAGTGGTCAGACCCTTCATTGTATCTCTTGCAGTGTAAGAGCTTCGTACACCATACCTGTCCGTTATCCACTTCTTCGACTGTGCTTTGGCTGATGAAGGAATCTTACCTGTGATTTGATGTGTCCTAGGGTTTGGCTTTTCGTACAAATTAGGGAGCCTTCGAATTTCTTAGTTGGGTCGGATCGTGAACGGCCCGCTCTCCATGTCTATCAACCCGGGCCCTGCGCACCAAAAACTACAAATAAGAGATCAGAGGATTGCGGGAGGCCGTCCCACCGTAAACACTCTGACACTGAAGTTAAAAATCTTTCCAAAAGAACGGAAATGTGCACGCGTGGATGTAAACGTGATGATAATGCAGAGATGCGAGAATAAGGGGAGTTTGTGGGATGTTTTAAGGAGGCTTGGGCTCCGTGGATTACACTGCTAGGAGTGGCTCACTATCGTTGCCGTAATGTGGCAGTGGTTCGCGGGAAGAGAGTTGGTTCTTTCTCCTCAAAGCTTTGAGCGCTGGGTGAAGGATTGGGATATTGATCTCATGTCACCCTTTAGGCTCTTTCATGGAAGTTGGAATCGGATCCTCCTCTATGTTGTTGGAGAGAGTATTTGTAGGCTCTTTCAGGGAGGCTTTGGGAGTCATAATCTCCGACAAGTGGTTTGCTGGGATTCGTCCGCCGTTACGTACTGGTGGTGGCCAGCGGTGTAAGTTGTCGTCTTGTGGAAGCGAGGAGACCATTGTCGGGTGTTGCTAACGCAAACCTGTTGACTTTGCTCGGATTAGCTGATTGGCTGCTGGGGCAACGTGAGCTACGATTTGTCAGCGTTGACCTCATCTCCCATTGGTTGACATCTTTTGAGCCGGCGCCTCCTGCGCCAACCGCCTGTGCCAACCGCCTGCGGTCGCCTTTGTAGGGGCGCGCACACGCTGATTGGCTATGCATTTGGGGCATCAAGTGGGCCTTGATCTGAATCTCTTGGGACGTCATTGCTGGGGTGGGTCCTTCTGCTAACCGGATCCGCCCTCTTGGGCTTCATCGGTTCTGGCCCAGTTTCGTGCTGGACCCATCACTAGCTCCCCATGCGTAAGGACGGCCCATTGCCAAGCCCTGGCATGTCAAAGGTCAGTCCCACCGTCTGTCCATGTGGGCCTCCTAGACTCTTGGAATGCAAGTGCCCGGACGCGCTCGGAGCTCACCGAGTTTTTGACTCCCCGTCCTGCCGAGCCTGGGAGGAGCAGGCAGTGACATTGTATTTTGCGACCACTGGTTGGCTTTTCTTGTAAATAAATTTTATTATTGCAATTTCTTAATAAAACTTCTTTATTGACAGAGCAATTTATCTATTGTAATTTGTTGCGTTCGGACGACTTGTTTTGCCCTTTCGGTCTGAATGTCAGATGGGCTACCGCCGTCGTTTCCAATGGCTGATATCTTCGCATTAATTGTGCGGTGTGACAGTTAGGATTTGGCAGGCGGTTGCAGTGTGAGTGAGGGTGGCAATCTGTCTAGCGCCATGAAGGGTTGCCTTGAATGGACGTGCTGCGCTCTGCTGAGGGGACGCGTGTCATGGCCATCATTCGAGGCTACCCTTGCGTTTTCCCACGTAACGTCACTTGGCCTTCCCTTGCGTTGCCTATTTAAATAGTGCTTCCCCACGCCATTCACACTTTGCGTCTGTTTGCTTCAAGAATCCATGGCAAGGAAGAAAAGCTCTCCTTCTTCCTCCATTCATCAAAGAGTGAGTGACATCAAGTCAGTCCTTTCGGCGAGCATCGTCGCCGCTCTAAGGGTTGACTACCATATTCCAGTGACTGGGCCCATCTCCTTCTTGGCGAGGGGGGCAGAGTGAATGTGCTCCCCGAGAGCTTCATTACTGTGTATGAGCATTACCTGAAGGGTGGACTTCACTTCCCCATGGAACTGGACCTGTATGGGATCTTTGAGGCACTCAACATTCCTATAGCATGGCTTCACCCTAACGTCGTGTGCTACCTAGTGTTCATGTGCATCTTCGTTAGACTTCACGGTTGTGGGTTTGGCCCACGCTCGGTGAAGGTGATTTTTCGCTTTGTCTAATTGGAGGATTGGATTTTAATGTCCCCTCACTCAAGATTTAGTTTTCAGGAGACGAACTTCGACTCGGTGAAAACTGAAAGAATCAGTTTTTCTTCCTAGCGGTCCCTCCAGAGTGGGAGATTTCCCGCAAGTGGGATCCCGTGAGCGATTTCTTCTCAAAAAGCATTAGCGAGGAGAAAATAAAGAAGGAGAATGATCTAATCAATCACATCCAAGTAGAGACAGAGATGTTCGCTACTCAAGGGTTTTACTTGACCTTCGAGTTTTTTGCGACTGTTAGGTGGGAGCGTGCATGTAACGTGGTGACGGGTACCGCCCAGAAGAGGAAAGCTGGGGCACTGGCCATTAGAGAGCCGCCGAGAGAGTTGTCCGAGTAGGGCGGCTTGTCGCTGTCGCTGGATTCCTCTCCCGAAGAGGACATGGCCGCCCTAAAGAGGTTGAGAGGGCCAGGGGCACTTCTAGTAGGAGGGCCTTGATATTGCTAGCCACATCTGGCCAGTCCACTGGGTCTACCCTGACGACCCCAACTATGGCCACTGTCACGGTGCGGGAGCTAGGGCTGGAGCTGCACACGGGTGCCCCTGAGCAATCTCCAATTCCGACCGTCGCTTTAGCGGAGTACGATGTTCCCTTGGTTGGACTTTCTTCGGGTGAGGGTTCCGCACCGAGTTCCTTGTTCGACGTCGAGGCGGGACCCTCCACCGGCAAGTGGCCAGTTGAGTCTTTCGGAGGGGTGGCCGTGATGAGCACCGAGGAGACAGTGATTGGCCTAACAGAGCTTGTTGAGGTGGTCGATCTGGAGCTTACTGCGGCGCCCTTAAATATTCCGGAGGAGGTCGACGCACCATCCAGAGTGTTACCCGAGCCGCTCGTCTCTGGCCCTGAGGTTACTATTGAGGCTACTGCACTCGGAGAGATTGCTGATGAAGCTGCAGTTGATGAGGCTTTAGCGAGTGGGGTGGAGGCTATCGAGCGGCCGGATCCCCCAGGCGTTTTTGATCCTGAAGCCGCGCTGGAGTTGCCTGGCGTTACTGAGGTGCCCTTCATTGAGGTATAATTTCTTTGCTCATCAAACTGGGGATTTGACTACCGACTCCCTTCGTGCAATGTTTCCCTCGTGGCCAAGATTCACGGGCTTCTCGTCCTTTTTCTCTTTTGCAGATTCCAACGCAATTTGCTTCATCCACACAGCTCTTTCTCAACGTGATGAGCGCGCCCACCGGGCTCATGAAGAGGGCAAATGGGCAGCCGAGCAGTGTTGGAGGAGCGAGATTCCCGTCCTAAAGAAGGAGAATGAATGGCTGAGAGGTGAACTGCAGGCGGTTGGGGACCTCATCGTTAGCTTGCAGAACCAGTGCGCCCGAGCTGAGGCTGGCTTGCAAGTCTGGCTTTCTTCAGAGGAGATGGCTCGAGTGTTGGTTAGGTTCTGGGATGGCATACGCCTATGTCGTCGTATAGTTTCCGCCGCAGCTCTGGGCGTCTACGCGGGGATCCTTGATCCTCATAACAACGGGATCGAAGATAGCTCGTGCTTGATCGACTTCTCGGATGGGACAGGGCCTTTGAGCTCGTAGGGTAGCCGCACTTTGTCCGTCTTCTCTGTACATAGCTTTCTGAGAAGAATCTTGTAATCTCTAGCTCGAATAAAGCAAACTTTCTTTTCACTTTGCTTCCTTCCTCTTTTCTTCTGTTTTTCTTCTTTTTCTTTTTTGAACGATGCGGATCTTCTCGTTGCGTTGGCTAAGCTATCTTGCTATCATTGCCAAGGCTCGTTTTGGGAGCCATTTGCATTGTGCTCATCTTTCGGTTGAGGATGTTGTCGCGTCTTGCGCATAGTGGAATGCTCTGTCCGATGAATCGAACATCATCGCACGCCCAATGGAGTCTCTTGAGGGCTAGCTGGGTTTTGAGGCCACAGCAGCCGAACTCCGAGTCTTAGGCTGTTGCCCGCACGACACCGTCTCGGTGCTTGGCCCTACTCAGGGCATCGTCACTTTCGTGCACTTGGTCCAAACCCACCGACCATCGTTGACGAGGGTGCTCTCTTCTTCTAAGATGGTTGTCGTACACCTGCCGTTTGGGCTCTCTAAGGTTCTGATGGCCGTTTTGTTAGGAGCTTTCAGAGCCCCTTGGCCTACAATTTCGACCTCATTCGGGTTGCTTGGCACGGAGCCAAGGTTCTGTGGCTACTAAGAGCTGTTCGGCGTAGAGTTGGAGTTTGAAATTCAACCGTAGGAGGGTCCCTCGGCTCGGGGCTGAGGTTTCGCGGCCACTAAGGGCCTCTTGGCGCGGAGCCAGGGTTTGGAATTCAATTGCACGTGGGCTGCTTGGCACGGGGCCAAGGTTTGGCGGCCACAAAGGTCCTCTCGGCGGGGAGCCGAGGTTCAAAATCCAATCGCATGTGGGTTGTTTGGCGCGGGGCCAAGGTTTCGTGGCTGCTAAGGGCCTTTCGGCGGGGAGTCGAAGTTTAGACTTTGACCGTGTGTGGGCTGCTTGGCGCATGGCCAAGGTTTTGTGGCCACTAAGGGCCTTTCAACGCGGAGCTGAATTTTGAAATTCAGCCGCTTGTGGGCTGCACGGCGTGGGGCCAAGGTTTCTCTTTACAGGTGGACGAATATCCTCCTGACTTAGGGGCTATCTAGGCCATTTATGCTTTTTTGGAAATTGCAAGCAAGCACACATTCGTATGAACAGTCGGACAAGCCAATAAAAATAACAATTTTATTAATGGAAACGTGGAACATGTACAAGCATTCCAGTTTATGTATGCACAACTTACCTGGGTGTGTATGTGCCTTATTGGTAGTATTTCTTGAGGTGGATGGCATTTCAGGTCAGAGGGATTAGTTTGCCGTCCTGGGTGCGTAGCTTGTATACTCCGTTTCGGAGGATCGCTGAGACAAAGAATAGGCCCTCCCAGTTCGGGGAGAGCTTGTTCCTGTGGGCGGTCTTACCCATCACCTCTACACCCCGAAGGACTAGATCCCCGTTCTCGAGCGGGCGAGCCTTCACGCGCTTATTGTAATATTAAGTGATGCGTTGCTGGTAGGCTATTGTCTTTTAGCGCGCCGCGTCGTGAACTTCCGGGAGTAGATTTAGGCATTCTCTGGGCCATTGGGAGTTGCTAACGGGGTTGAAGCATTTGATTCGAAGGCTGGGGAGCCCCACTTCGACGGGGACAACTGCTTTAGGCCCGTTGCAGAGGCTAAAAGGCGTCTCCCTTGTGGGTTTCCGTGGGATCGTGCGGTAAAACCAAAGCATGGAATGTAGCTTATTGGCCCAGGAGCCCCCTGCGCCCTTGAGTTTGGTCTTTAGTCCATGCAGCAGCGTTTGGTTGGTCACCTTAACTTGGCCGTTAGCCTGTGGGTATGCCACAGACGTGTGAACCAGTTTGATGCGCAAGCTCGTGCAATACTTAGTAAATTGTTTGTCGGTGAATTGGGTTCTATGGTCGGTTACTATGACCTGGAAAATCCCAAACCGACAAAGATATTTTGTCGGACGAACTCCGTCGCGTTTTGTTCTGTTATGCATGCTAGAGGAGTTGCCTCAACCCACTTGGTGAAGTAGTTGATGCCTATAATGAGGAACTTTCTCCGTCCTGAGGCCATGGGTATGGGCTCAAGGATATCGAGCCCCCATTACACAAATGGCTATGGGGCCTGCAGTCTCTGTAGCTCCATGTGCGGCTGGTGAGTCAGTGACCCGTGAGCTTGATAGCTCTCACACTTATTGACAAAGTCCATGGCGTCTCGCTTCATTGTGGGCAAGAACAGACATTGCCTCATAATCTTGAATGTGAGGTTCTTCCCTTCGATATGCAAGCCGCACATACGAAGGTGGACTTCAGCCAGCACATATTCGGCTTCCTACGGCATGAGGCATTTCAGGTAGGGAGTCGAATGTCCCTATCGGTATAGTCTCCCGTCGATGATCGTGAACATCCAGCCATCTTCTTGATCTGCTTGGCCTCTTCGGGGTCTTCTGACAGCGCTCTGTCCGTCTGGTACTTCCAGTGCGGGGTCATCCAGTTGTAGTCTTCGGTGATCTACACCACCTCGCGTTCCGAGTCGTCGATGCTGGCCACGACTAGAACTTCCCGCATGCTCCTAGCATATTGATCCTGAGATCTCGTCGTTGCGTCCTTGGCCAATTGATCGCCTTTCCAGTTCTCTACTTTCGGGATGTGTTCAATTTCAAACTTCTCGAACGCCTGGGCATGGGCCTTCGTCCTTGCTAAGTATTTAGCGAGCTGCGGGTTTGATGCCTTGAAGACTCCCTGCATCTGGTTGACTACTAACTCTAAGTTGCTGCGTACGACCAACGCTTTCACTAAGCATTCTCTGGCCAGCCTGAGTCTAGCGAGGAGGGCCTTGTACTCTACTACGTTGTTTGTGGTTGGGAATCCGAGCGTCAAAGGGTACTTGATGTCCGAGCCGTCTGAGGTTTCGCGCATGACTCCAGCCCTGCTGCCTGTTTGCGTGGACAACCCGTTGACGTTGAGGGTCCATACAGGGGTGCTTGTGGTGCTCGCGTCTTCGATTTGGTATGGGGCGTCGAGAGCGGGTGTCGCCATTTTAACCATGAAGTTTGCGAGAGCTTGGCCCTTGAGGGCTGGCCTTGATGGGAACTCCACGTCGAACTCGCTCAACTCTATGGCCCACTTAACCAATCGTCCAGACATCTCAGGCTTTTGCAAGATCGCCTTCAGAGGTTAGTCGGTTAGCACGACGATTCGATGTGTTTGAAAGTATGGCCTCAACTTTCGGGTAGAGTAGATGAGGGTTAGGGTGATTCTCTCGGCGTGAGGGTAGCGGGACTACTTGTCCGTCAGCAATTTGCTTACATAATACACGGGTCGCTGCACATTCCCCTGTTGCCGAATAAGGACCGAATTGAGAGCTGTGTCTGATACCGCCAAGTAGAGATATAGGTCCTCGCCTTCTGAAAGGGAGGTTAGGAGTGGAAGATTGGCGAAATACACTTTCAGCTCCTGGAACGCAGCCTTGCACTTAGCCGTCTATTGGAATCCGGTTGCCTTTGTCCCCTCGAGGGCCTTGAAGAATGGCAGATACTTCTCCGCAGACTTGGCCAAGAATCGCGAGAGGGTGGTGAGTCTCCCCGTGAGCTTCTGGACTTCCTTCATGGTCCGCGGAGGGTTCATGTCGAGGATGGCTCTGATTTTCTCCAGGTTCACTTCGATGCCGTGTTGGGATACTATGATGCCCAGGAATTTTCTGGAGGCCACCCCGAAATGCACTTGGCCAGGTTGAGCTTCATCTTGTGTGCTTAAAGCAAATTGAAGGTTTTTGCCAGGTCTCGGACGTGGTGGTTGGCTACTTTGTTGTTGACGAGTATGTCGTCTACATACCTCAACGTTCCTACTGATCTGGGCTTCGAATATCTTGTTCACTAGCTGCGGGTAAGTCGCGCTGGCGTACTTCATACCGAAGGGTATGACCTTGTAGCAGTCGGTTCCCTGATCGGTCATGAATGAGGTGTACTCGTTGTCGTTCAGGCTCATCTTTATTTGGTTGTATCCTGAGTAGGCGTCCATGAAGCTCAGGAGTTCGTGCCCGGACGTGAAGTCCACCAGCCGGTCGATCCGAGGAAGCGGAAAGTTATCCTTCGGGTAGGCTTTGTTCACATCAGTGAAGTTGATGCACATCCGTCACTTACCGCTACTCTTCTTCACGAGGACGACATTTGATAGCCTATCTAGATATTGGACTTCCCTTATGAACCCAGCGTCGAGCAACTATTTCACCTCTTCCCTTATGGCTATCAACTTCTTAACGGAATGATTCCTACATTTCTACCTGATGGGCTTGTGACCGGAATCGAGACTCAACTTGTGGGCCATTACTCCAACCGGTATCCCGGGTATGTTGGCAAGAATCCACGCGAAGACCTTAAAGTTCTGCTTAAAGAAATCCGCGAGTTGGCTATGGACCAGCGTGAAGAGGGATCCGTCGATGTGCACGCACTTCTCGGGCTCGTTGGTGTCCAAGGGGACCAGCTCTGTCGCCTCACCTGATTGAGCCTGTTGCAACGACGCCTCATCGCGGAAGTTTAGGTCTTCAGTTGGTTGGCTTGGAGTGGCGGGGGCGACCTAGGATAGGTAGCACGTTCGTCTCATCACCTGATCGCCTAGGGCCTTGCCGATTCCGCACAGGGTTGGGAACTTCACCTTCAAGTAAGGGATTGATGTCACGGCCCCGAAGGTGGCCAGGAATGGTTGGCACAGAATGGCGTTGCAAGCCGATGGCAAGTCGACAACGAGGAACGTAAGTGTCCGCGTAGCTGTGTGCGGGTGAGTTTTTATTGTGACCTCCAATTGAATCTCTCATTGCATGGGCACTGGCTCATTGTCCAGGCCGTACAGAGGTCCTTCGGCCGCTCTCATTTGGCTCTTTTTTAGTACAAACTTAAAAAATGTATTGAGGTACAGTAAATATCAAGAGCTTCCATTATTAATAAAAACTCGTCTCAGTTGGTAGTCAAGCGTACCGTCTAAGACGAGGGCTGATACAACAAAAGGGTCTGAATGAGGGAAAGTTACATGTGTCATATTGTCTACTAAAACTAATAACATCAGTCCTAACCTCTACTCTTGCTCTCTTGCTGCTGGATGCGGCTTCGGGCCGGTCTGGGTCATTGCTTCTAGCCGGCCTACACGAGACCATGCTGATGATGCCAGCGACGACTTGGTTCCTCGGCTGGTCTTTCGCTTCGTCGGCAATGGCCTCGGGGGCTTGCCTTGAGCTTTTCAGGAACCGAGTGTGGTGGCCGCAGCGGACCAGGTCCTTGATTTTCCTCTGCAGGGTCTAGCAGTCTTCTGTGGTATACCCTAGAGACTGGTGGTAGTGGCAATACTTTGTCTGGCCTTCGGCCTCTAGGTTTTTCGACACTTTTGGCCACTTCAGGAACTTCTTGTCTCAAATTTATATCAAAATGTTTGAGTGAGTGTAGTTCAGGGGAGTCAGGGTCAGGGGCCTGTACTCCTTTCGAACACTTGGCTCGGACCTTGATTGCTTGCGGGGTTCCTGAGAGTGGCCGTCATCTCCGTTTCTCTTCTTCCCAGCGGCTAATCCTCTGGCTATCGGTCTATGCATTAGGGACGCTTCACCTCGTTGGTCTTCTTGGCAGCAATATAGGCCCGAGTGATGGCCTCGGCTTCCCAGAAGGATTGAGAGCGCTGGTGCGCCAGATGCTTGAAGAACTTCCTAGCCGCTAATGTTGTGTTGAAGGCGCTCAGCTTCATCTCGTCGGAGAGCTGGAGGATTCGGCACACTTCAGTGGTGAAGCGGTTGAGGAACCGCTTCAGGCTCTCATCTGGCTTCTGGTGAAGGCGGATAAGGTGCTAGGGCTGCTTCTCTTCCCTCCGGTTGGAAGCAAATTAGCACAGAAAGTAGTCTGCATGCTCGTCGAAGGAGCGAATTGAGTTAGACCGAAGGCTATGAAACTAGATCCTGGCGTCCCCCCTAAGCGTTAGGGGGAAGCACTAGCACATGACGTCTTCACTCACCCTGTGAAAGGATAGCAGCATGTGGAAGTAATCCAGGTGGTCAATCAGGTCTGTACTCCGGTTGTACGGATCCAGTGTAGGCATTTTGAACTTGAGGGGGATTGGTTGCGTTCAGATGTCCACGGCGATCTCTGCAGGTCGAGCGCTTGTTGTCCGGGCTCCCCCTTGAACACTTGCTGCCATATCTTCTCCACTTTCTCCTCTACCCGAGGGGTGGACCCGCTCCTCTTCGCGTTGATGAAGTATTGGAGCTCGGAGTTCTCTTGGGGGTCACGCAGGTCGTGCCGACTGCCTGCACGTGGTGGTCGTGTACTGCATGAGCCCTCTCCTTTAATTGTGGACCTCTTGTCATTGCGGGTGTTCCGCCGCTTTGGACTTTCTTTTCGCGCATCCCCGCTCGGGAGGCTTCAAAGTGTTGTCTGGGTCCTATTGCCTGAGGCCGCTTGGGCCCCGGCGTCGTGAGGTCTAGTTGTCCTTGCTGCTGGGGCCTTCACCTCGCTTTTTCTCTGCCTAGAAATCGACGCTTGGAGCCCCGGGGGAGAGGCTCCCATCCATTGCACTCCAGCTCGAGCGCACAGCGCTTGAAGCATCTGTTTCATGTTGTCCACGCCTGCTGCCAGTTTGCGCACGTTGGGCTCGGCTGCTTGCCGGCACGGTTACCCACAGAGGGGTTGTTGTCGCAGGCGGCCACGTCCCTTACCGGTGCGCTTGCCTACACTCTAGTGTTGACCATTTTTAGAGTGGGAGAATAAACGTTGATACGGATGGTTAGACTTTTTTCGTCGTTCCCACAGACAGTGCCAATTATGCGTTCCTGGGTCTGGGTTCTCGTGCGGATTAGGGAGCCTTCAGATTCCTTAGCTAGGTTGGATTTCAAACGGGTCCGATCTCCGTGTTTCTCAAATTAGGCATTGTGCATCACAAATTATAAATAAGAGGTCAGAGGACGGCGGGATGTTGTCCAATGCTCAAGTCAGAAATCTTTCCTAAAAAACAGAAATATGCACGTGTGGATGTAAATGTAATTAGAATGCAAAGATGCGAGAATGAGGGGAGTGTGTGAGATGTCTTAAGGAGGCTTGGGCTCCATGGATTGCACTGCTTGGAGTGGCTCACTATCGTTGCCATAATGTGGTGGTGGTTCAAGGGAAGAAAGCTGGCTCTTTCTCCTCGAAGTTTTGAGCGCTGGGTGAAGGATTGGGATCTTGATCTCAGGTTACTGCTTGGGCTCTTTCATGGAAGTTGGAATTGGATCCTCCTCTCCGCTACTGGAGAGAGTATTTGTAGGCTCCTTCAGGGAGGCTTTGGGAGCCGTAATCCCCGACAAGTAGCTTGTTGGGATTCGTTAGCCGCTGCGCGCTGACGGTGGCCAGCGGTGTCAATTGACGCCTTGTAAAGGCGAGGAGACCATTGTTAGGCGTGGCCAACGTAGGCTTGCTGACTTTGCTCTAATTGGTTGAGTGACTGGTGGGGCGGCGTGAGTTGCGACTTGTCAGTGTTGATCTCATCTCCTATTGGCTGACATTTTGTAAGCTGGCGCCTTCTGTGCCAACCGCTTGTGGTCGCCTTTACAGGGGTGCGCGCGTGCTGATTGGGTACGTATCTGGGACGCCAAGTGGGCCTTGTTTCTGGATTTCTTGGGACGTCGTTGCTGGGCCGGGCCGGGCTGGGCCGTTCTGCTGGCCGGATCCTCCCTCTTGGGCTTCATCGGTTCTGGCCTAGTTCCGAGCTAGACCTATCAGGACATTATGAGTGCTAAGAGTACGAAACCTATTTCTTGGGCCCTGATATGAAAGATGTTGCTTTCAAGATGATTTGATTCCCTGATATGGTAGCATTGCTCTTTGCCGAAATGGTCTAAAGTTCAGTTTGTGCTGTGGTTGTACTCAATCCACTGTATTAGTCTAAAAGGGCATTCGTGTGAGACAGCCCGTACGGTATCATTCAAGCCTATTCTTGTGCCTTGATTTTAATAGATTTTCAGAGGAATTGGTTCCATAATGTAGAGAAGCTTTGGTTTTTTGTGTTTGGATGTTAGAACATCTGTTTGCACGAAGCACTTCAATGTTTGGTTAAATATGTTCACATTAAAATGGTTGAGATGTCACACACTCTTTTCCTAGTGAAATATCCATCCATTAGCAATTTTGTTGAAGTTTGAAGATGTGTTGCATTATACCTTGCAATATAGACCATATAGTTGTTATTTAAAAGACGGCCCACTGTATGACACTACATGCATTGCAGCATGGTTTCTGTATGCAACCTCATCTTATCAAGATAGAGATATTGTTTTTATAGCTTGAATTTATGACCTTCATGGCTTTGTTTACTAATCAAACAATCTTACTGTTACTTCATGGCTTACTTTTATATTTGTTGTTTATCCTATCTTTGTTTTTTATATAATGACTTTCAAAAAGGCATTTTTCCTCCTAAGTTCATCATTGACTGTTGCTGCTTTTAACAACCAATTGAAAGCCCTCATGACACAATTCCTGCAACTGCTCCTGATTTTGAGGGATAGGATTCCACTCGGAAAATGTTACTTTCTCTGGAGTTTTGTTACGTTCCCTATATCTCAGCATGCATTGTTAATCCATTGGTCCTCATTCCACATGACTTATGCCAGGATTCCACATGGATTTACTATGTATGGTTGTAACTTAGCAAAGTAAAAAAGTATTTATGGTTGTGATTCAAGCGCTCTATATAACAGCCTCTGTTGCTGGTTGATTTATTGAGTCTTTTATGAACCCAAGGCGGCAGCCAAGGGTAGTTATTGGGAATGCTACTATATCTTTATCTCCGCAGATAATCCAAACTATATTTAGTGGTTCATATACTGGCTGTTAGGGCATGTTTGATTGTAGGAATATAATATGGTATGAGTTTACTTATTCTCTATTTACAAGAAACTGTTGTTTCCAGAGAAAAATAATTTGTAACCCATGCACTAACCAAATGATGGAATTGTTATTCAACTAAGAATAGCCTTGAATGGAATTTTAATTCCACTCTACGAAATATGCTGGTTATGAAACTCTTATTGTTTGCATCCAGTGCAGGAAATAGTGACCGTTGTTTTTTAGTAGGGATGATTGTAACTTTTAGGTAGCTATGCCATATATGAAGAGGAGAACACAGCTGGCATGCAGTTTGGTTAATGACTGCATGACCATCATCAACTCTGTCAATGAAAGCTATTTTTTCTCCCCATTTTAGTGTTTTGAAGTTCATATCATCTCTTGAATCCTTTCCATGGATGAAAATACCGGCTGATATTTGATATATCGGCCGATATATGTAGGTGTTAGTTTTCTCAATATTTTTGCAAAATTATGATATGTTATTGTATTGGTAATATATTACAATATATTGGCCGATGTTCAAAATACCAGCCAATACATATGATATTTCTCTGATATAATGGCTGATACATCAAATATTTGTCTTTTAGCTTATGATTTTCAGATTTTTTTCTTACAATATTTCGATACCAATATGATCAAAACTGATATTGATATCTAAATTAATATTTTCATTCATGATCCTTTCTCCTGTGCATACAGAAAAAGGTTTTGAAAATGTTTTGCTATAGGAGACATTAGAGACATTATTTTTGCACAACTCACTGATTGATTGATTTTTTTATTTCATTCCATTGATTTCTCTTTGCAATGCATTTACTAAATAGGCTCCATGATAATAACAGATGGTTGTGGATTTCACTGCTTCATGGTGCGCACCGTGCCGTTTCATTGCACCATTTCTGGCTGAGCTTGCCAAGAAGCTGCCTGATGTTATCTTTGTCAAGGTGGATGTGGATGAGCTGAAGGTTAGCAGACATCTTTTTAGATCATCTTTTCTTGCATTTCATAGTGGAATGATTTTGTCAATTACTGACAGAGAAGTATTATATCTGTCAATGAATGCTAAAGTAACAGTTTTTTTTTTTTTTTTTTGAAAAATACAAAAAATATTTTTTCCCTTTTTCCCCATTTTCCACTTTGAATAGTATGATAACATTTGCACAGGATACTAAAAAAAATTCGGAAAACACTTCCATTGGATTGTCCAAAAGAATATCTAATTCTAAGTATATAACCCAAACCAAAAAATACTACATTGGCCGTTCCATCTTTAAAATTGGCTATCTAAATTTTGGACATAGGTGAAGAGAGGGTTCAATTTAGACATTTGTAAAAGCAACGTCTATGGTAACACAAAGAAGCGCATTTATTTTTCTCTCTACTACCCCTCTTTTCTCTGCCCATTTTTCTTTCGTCGCTACTGCTTCTTTTCTATCCCTCCTTGTAAAGTTTGCCACCGCCTCCACCACCTTCCCCATTTTTCTAGAATTTCAGTAAGTGTTTTTGCATTGTTATGCCCTTTAGATTTTTAAACTGAGCCTTTGTTGTTATTGTGAAAATTCTGGTAACAATATATTGTTTTTATGCCCTGTTATTCCCTTCTAAACAAAGTTGCAATTTCAGTATACCACCACTGAGAAGTATATTAAAAAATACATATTAAAATATTTTCAAAAAAACTGGCCAAAAAATATTATAAAAAAATTGTTTAATTGGTATAAACAGTCAGTATAGACAATCTGTTATGTCATACATTATTGTAGCAGATGTTTAAATTTAAAATAATAATATAGACAATTTAACTTGGATATTTTGACATAGAGTCTAATGGGAGTGTTCTTAAAAGTGTTAGAAATTGAAAATGAATGTCAATTTTAATTTTTTTTACCATCAAATGTGAACATTTATCCTCCCATAGAATAAAGCTAGTCCTAAATAAAAGTTGAAAATTGAATCTTCTAGAATTGATTTAAAAAAAGGAAATTTTTTTATGTTTTTCTTTTTCCTTTTTGTCTGGTTTTCTGTGCAGTCAGTTGCAGCTGATTGGGCAGTGGAGGCAATGCCAACATTCATGCTCCTGAAAGAAGGGAAGATTGTTGACAAGGTGGTGGGGGCAAAGAAGGATGAGCTGCAGCAGACCATAGCAAAGCATCTGGCTTCTGCCTGATTACTATTTATCTTTTATCCTTTTTTTTTCTTTTTTTGGTAGACATTATTATGACAAATATTAATATCTATGCTTCTATTTTGCTTTGTTTTATCTTGTGTGTGAACCCTCTTAAGCTGCTGTTCATGTCATTGTTAAAATAAGTCTCCAATCAGACTCCTCTAGCATGAGCATTTTCTGTTTTCCACTGTCTTTCTAGCCTTTTCTTTTTTATATTGGGACAAATATAAGACTGCTCTGTTATGATCAATAGATCTCTCTGGTTTGAGTCAAGGAGACATCATTTATGTAAGATAGACAAAACTGCACATATTTCAGTTCTGCAGGAATTTCTAAGGCCAAAGGCATGGTAATTATGCAACCCATTTTATTGGGATGCAATGGCATTGAACTTGATGGGTCTCGGTACCCAAGCCCAAAATTGCGATTGCGGACCTAGAGGATCATAAGGATAAGCTGGCCTAGGAGGCCCACTAGCCCAACTTGGCCCAAAGAATTAAGTTGGTCCCACCTGCCCGAAGATTTAAGCTAAGAAGCCTTGAATAGCGATGGCAGTCTGAAAAGACAGTTTGACCTAAAGGAGCACGAGGACGCCACGTATGATTGACGTCGTCAACCAAATCTTGGGGACCTTCACCAGAAGAAATGTCCGAGAACCTTGTTCAACGAACCAGGAAGGATGCATAGGGCTTTTAATGGATGAGGACAGCCTCAACATCTCCGCATCCTCAGGACGAGGAATCAAAATGTCCGAGGATGCCAGCTCGGGTGACTCGCAAAGCACGCGATGCCATGAAAGATCCAACGGCTTCTGACACGCTGGATACATAAGATTGGCGTCTCTGACACACCGTATCTGCAGAGCAGACGTTTCTGCACGCCATATCTGTAGAGTAGGCGTCCCTACACGCCGTATCTGTAGATTGGTGATAGGTGTCCCTGTCACGCCGCACCTACAGAGCCGGTGGAAGGCGGCCCTGGCACACCAATACCACGTGTCCCCTTGCCAACGGTACAATTTTCTCTTATAAATACCCCCATTCAGGCAGCAAGGGGGATTCCATAAGCTTTTATTTGAGCACACTTTGTGAAGAACTCTCGAAAGCAAATAGAAAAAGTAAAGGGAAAAAGTAAGAAAAAAGAAGTAAAGCTTCTCACGTTATAATCCTCTGTGGAGACAAATCGCTCCACAGGCTCCTGTTGTACTCCTTCACTATAATAGTGAAACCTCTCGGACTTTTCGTCCGCTGTCGTGGTTTTTGCCCCTTTTTGCATAACGGGGTTTTTCACGTAAATTACATGTACTTTTTGTGTCCTCGTCATTCTTTTTGACTCCTTATTTATGACTCACTTTGTGTTACTCGTTTCTGTCTGTCTTTGAACACACAAGGCCTCTTGAACTTTGGTAGATGAACGGCTGGAACAAGCAGACGCAACAGAACTATATTAACGATAGTAGTGATATTGATGGAATTTGATTTTATCATTTTAAGATAACGGTAAGATTGTTTTATTATGATCACTGGGACTTACCAATTTGAGTCAAGGAGGACATTCTTTTCTTGTACATGTTGGGACAATGATAAGGCTGATTTGTTGTGATTGATATGACTCATGGGATTGAGCCAAGGAGAGATTATTTATATAATGTAGAGATAAGACTGTATATGTTTTAGTTCTATAGGAGCTTTTAATGTAAAAGGTGTGTTTATTTAGCAACCTTTTTTATTGTGATGCAATGCTTGGTATTGAACTATATTTAAGATGGTGGTAATGTGCATGAAATTAGATTTTATTATATTAAGATAACGATAAGACTGTTTTATTATAATTAGTAGGATTCACTATATTAAGTCAAGGGATATTTTTTTCTTTATTATATTGGAACAATGATAAAATTGCTCCGTTATGATTAATAGGTTTCACGAATTTGAACCAAAGATACATCATTTTTATAAGATAGAGATAAGATTGGGTATTTGCGGGAGTTTTTAATCCGAAAGGAATGTTTATTTGGCAATATTATCTATTGGGATGCAAGATATTGTACTATGTTTAAGGTAGTGATGATGTGCATGGAATCGGATTTGATCATGGCGTATTTAAATATTAGGTTTATTATCCTTTAAATAATTAAAATTCATCATTTTAATGTTTTAAATTAAAAATAAAATAATATATTAAAATTGTTTCGTCACGGGTTCACGATTGTCGTACGGATTAGGGAGCTTTCGGATTTCTCGGCGTGCGGCGGCTTTGGAAGAAGGGTCCGATCTCCGTGGCTATGATCCTGGACCTGCACAACACAAACAAACAAATAAGAGGCCAGGGGTCCGGCAGGATTTCTCCTACCGAAGCCGCTTCGACGCTCAAGTCAGCAAACTCCCGCAATAAACGGAAATGGCGCACGCTAAGGGCGGTGCGCGGGTGTATGCTATGGAAGCGTGAGAGATGCTAGCATGATGATATGAAGAAATGTAGTGAGCAGGTTGTGGAAGGCCTGACTTCCTCAGTGCACCGCAAGGGGTGGCTGACTTTACCGTAACCTGAAAAGGTGCTAGGAAGGAGAGCGAGCTAGCAATCGCCGACGGAAGTGAGGTGATTCCCAGTTCCGGCTCGTTACTCTCGTGAGATCGAATAGAGAAGGAAGTAGTTGAAGAGTATGACTCCTCGTTTGAATTCTGAATTCAGAAGGAAGCAGCAAATGAAGATGCTGAAGGAAAAGTCCCATTCTCTGCGAGGCGTGAAGGCTCTTATACGCCTCTTCCCCTCGGATTCTTGGGCGCCAAAAGGCCCATTGTCAGCGCTGCAGTGCCGCTGGTCACTGTTGTGGACAGCCGGTCACACCGGTTGTCCTTTTGCCGTGGATGGCACGCCTCTGAGCGTTGCCAGCCACGCCCGATTTTCCCATGAGGGGGATTGGTTGGCCACCTGCAGACAGCAGCGTGAGCTGCTGACGCCATACCAGCCGCTCCTCTATTGGCTAGCCTTTTCGCCTCCCTCGCCGATTCTACGGCAACCACTTTAAATGCGTTGTAGGGAGATGTTGTCCTCTGCCAGACGGGCCTCGCACGCATTCTCTGACCGTTGGGCTGGGCCAGCCTTTTCATGCGGGCTATTGGACTCTTCGTGGGCCGCAACACTTATTATGGGCCTGGTCAATTTTCCATGGGCCAAGACATGGAACCCAACAAAATTATTATTATAATTTTTATCTGTATGTTATTATTAAAATCATCACAATTTTTAAAGGAATGAGAAAGTTTTGTATTTAAAAGGACTGTAATGGAATTCTATAGAATTGGCCTCTAATAAAGGGAGGATTGTCTCTCCAAATTTTTATTCAAATAAAATTTAGTATAGATGA
>JAODPA010090843.1:0-23598 GCA_025585075.1 Nepenthes mirabilis | reverse complement strand
AGCTCCACCCAGAGCAGCATGGGCACCCCAAACCCAACCAACAATGGTGATTCACATTGGCAGAGGAAAGCCAATCCAATAGCCCAAGACTTCAGGCACAAGAAGCCGAACAGAGAGCGAGACCCACCAGGAAGCCAAAGGAAGCAGCTCCCGAAGCCACAGATCAGAAAGTTCAGAGACATCCAACAGGTCCACAGCCGGCACATCCGAGCATCGGCCAAGCATCACCAAACCAGCACAACACGGCCTCCCCAAAACCGACCACCAGAAGGGAACGACCAGGCATCAGCACCTCAGAGCCAGCACCAGGACCTTTGAAAGCCCCATCCCAATTCTCAGCGGCCATAGGGCCCTAGCCACGAACTCTTCAACCGAAGAAGAGCCTTCGCCTCACACAGAAGGCGAGAAAAGATGGTCAAAATCGCAGGCAATCAAAATCGCAGGCAACACCGAAATCTTCGAGGTCGCAGAGGCCGACAACACCAGAGCATAGAAGCCGAGTGACGGGGGGGCCGGGCAAGCAACCAGGAGGCCGGCCATGGCAGGCACCGGAGCCGCCCGGCACCCAAGTCAAAAACACCGAGGACGACGCCGAGTAGATTCAAAATTCAAAATCGAATTTTGAAAATCGCCTCTGTCAGAGCGACGTTGTCAGAGCGACTGTGTGGCAACGCAGCCACTACCTGTTCAAACGTCTTTCTCAAAACATCAAAAGAAATAAATCAAGTTCTTTATTGATCAGCTCCGGCCAGTAATGCCGTCTAGCTACTTCATATGGTTCTACTCAATTTCATCCTCCATAAGCCTCTCATCATCTGAAAATTGGCAAGAGTGAGCTATAAAGCCCAGTAAGATACTCACATACAGAAAACATAAATATACATATAATCAGATCAAAGTAAGGATTTATATTATAACTTTAGCATATAAAATTACCATATAATTTCTTCTTTAGTTCAGAATTTCCTTGTCTTCAGAAGATTCATAAAAACTATTCGAAATTCTTGTCATCTTTAGGGACCAGACAGGAGCGGACAATATCGAGGAAGGGTTGTGTGCTACCCCACAACCTAAGGCTGTATCCTCTCATTATGCTCCCCAAGGTAGGAGGTAATGCCTTTATCCTGACATATGGGGCTGTAGTCTAAAAGTCTTATGTCACCAAAAGTCTCCCCCCGTGGCCCAGGAGGTAGTCCTCGAGTGTCACTCCAATATCCTACATCCATCTTTAACAGCAAGTTTAATGGAAACTCGATTTTTAGTTCATATCTTTTGATGGCCATCCATCATAGTTCGAAAGTCGAAAGTCGTAGAGTTTCACTTGCTGTCCGGATTACATACATTTTTCCTTGTTCTTATAACCTTTGTTCTTTAACTTCAACAATTGAAGTCCATATAGCCTTTTAATCATCTTTAAGTCGAAGATTCTTTAATAAAAAGTCAG
The DNA here is from genome assembly GCA_025585075.1 of Nepenthes mirabilis. Lineage (NCBI taxonomy): Eukaryota > Viridiplantae > Streptophyta > Magnoliopsida > Caryophyllales > Nepenthaceae > Nepenthes > Nepenthes mirabilis. The sequence continues at coordinate 22,154 of JAODPA010090843.1, read as the reverse complement.
AGGTCTTTTTCGTCAAAGTAGGAAATTTTTTTCTTAAAAACAGGAGTACTTTTCTAACAAGGGCGGAGTTCTTCTTCTAAAAAGGACGAAGTTCTTTTTCTAAAATGGCCGGAGTTATTTTCTCAAAAGCTAGAGTTCTTTTTACTGAAAGCCGGAGTTTTTTTCTCAAAAGGCCGGAGTTCTTTTTACTGAAAGCCGGAGTTCTTTTCTCAAAAGGCTGGAGTTCTTTTCTCAAAAGCCGGGGTTCTTTTTACTGAAAGTCGGAGTTCTTTTTACTGAGAGCCGGAGTTTTTTTTAATGAAAGTTGTAGTTCTTTTCTCAAAATGTAGGAGTTCTTTTCTTTAAACATGCAATTATCAAAGTTCATATAAGTCGACAAATAATCATACTTCAAGCAGAACACAATCGAACATCGTGATTAAGAACGATTCTTCCTTAAATCAAAGGAACAGAATAAGCATCATGCATACTGAAACATAAGTTCACAAAAATATCAGATATACTAATGTTATAAACATGCATAAACATGAACTTAAAACAGGGGTGAGTATTCTTGCCTGGATTTCTTTTACTTTGCCTTGAACTTTTTGTCTCCTTTTACTAGAAAACTGTATTGCGTGCCTCTTTCGTACGCCCTCTAGTTCTTATTTATAAGCCTTGTGTCTGGCGGCCGTCGTTTGGGTTTAGCCACACAGGAGGAATATTTCGGAGTATGTTATTTATCGCTTTACATTCTCAAAGAGTTTCCTTATTAATTTCTAGGTTATTTATGGTTTCTATATTTTCAAAGAGTTTCCTTATTAATTTCTGGTTAACTGACCTTGATCGGGTTCATGTTTCTTATTTAATTACATTCCGGTCAATTAACTAGCGTTGACCGAATTACTTTCCTCTTTCCCGTCCTTCCTTCCATTTACGCTTTCCGGTCAACATTTTACATTGATCAGATCACTCCTTCATCACGCCTTCCGGTCAACACTCGTTGACCGGATTACTCCTTCATCACGCCTTCCTGTCAACACTTGTTGACCGGATTACTATCCTTCATCACGCCATCCGGTCAACACTCGTTGTTCGGATTACTCTTTTTTCATGCCTTTCGGTCAACACTTGTTGATCGGATTACTATCATTAACTCATTTTTCATGGTAATTGTAACTTGACATTGGGGATTTTCTATATTCTAGGATCTGGGTCATTACAGGTAATGGGACATGCAAATGGCAAATGAGGAAGATTGGGCAATAAGACGCGTAAACTCTCCACCAGTCGCTAAATAAGACAACCATGTGGAAGGTTGTCATCTTTGTTAGACTCAAAATGGGTAATAATATGAGAACGGAAGTGGGATGGCAGGTCTATGGGTTGCCACTCAAGAAAGTTTAGAGAAGTTTAGGCCTTATTAAGGGGGATGGAGGAGAAATGAGAGACCGAAAAAATATTTGTTAGTATAATCTAACTCAACCATCGGTCAAGGGGAGAGGTGCTTGGTTTTGAAGGCCCGCCAATTCCATTCCACGGGAGAGCCATGGAGAAATGACGTGATCTCGTGGTGGTGTGGCATGGTATGCAGGGTGTAGGGATAATCGTGATTTTCCAGCCGATGAATATTGACAACCCAAGTGATCACATCGGGGGTAATCCGGAGGTGACGTCCACTCAAAAAGGTAGAGAATGAATGAATTTGATAGTCATGAATATTTAAGCAGAATTCTTGAACTAAAAATGTGGAAGGGGAAATCAAATTAGTAAAGATCGGTTCCCAATGGCGGTCCATGAACACAAAAGAAATGGACGGGTTGAGGGAAGCAAGGTCAACTTTTTGTTCAAGGAAAAGTTATCTTTGAGACATATGGTAATTGAAGAGAGCTTCAGCCTCAATATTGATCAAGCGATCAGGAGTGGAGAGCCCACCCTACCGGTGATACTTGGCAATAGATTTGTGAGTAAGGGATTTGCCTGAAGTAGACATTTGTAAAATAGAAATAGAGAAGAATTTAATGATGTGCTAATCGTAGCTCTTCTATATTTTTTTTTTTTGCAATAGCAAAAACACAAGAGAAAGGAAATTTGGCACCAACTTTTCCATTTACTGCTTCGCTGATTTGCTCCACATTGTTTTTTTTTTTTTTACCCAACGAAGAAGAAAGTGGCCAACCTGAAGCAAAATATAGATATATATGAATAGCGAAGAAGAACAAGTATGAGCTAAAGGCATGAAAGATTCACCTTTGTGAATCTAGAACAAAACAACATGTAAATCAGCAAATTGGGCCAAGATTTGAGGAAAACATGAAGACATTGAGCAAAAATAGGGAGAACACCACATGCAAACATGAGGGTTTTTGAATTTCGGCTGTGAATAGTGCTACCACCATTAATGGTGGAATGGAGCTCAATAAATCAAAGAAACCAAAAAGGAGGGGATTACCTTGAGAACGCCCAAAATCAAGGAGAGGTGGTGCAGATCTTGAGGATTTTGTGTGTGATAAGAGGTAGAGGGAGAGAAATCGTGCGAAGAGAGAGAGGAGCAGTGAGGGTGTTGGGCATGCGCACACTGTGAGGTTGTAGATAAAGAGGGGGCAAGCTATAGCGCTCAAACGTCACTAAGGCGTGTGGTGGTTGGCGCATGTCCGGAATTGGCACTCGAGCGCCACGTAGGCTCCAAGCTGAAGCAAAAAAAAAAGGCATTTTTCTCCCCCTTTTTTGTTTTGGAGAAAAATGCAACACAAGTCATTCTACGGGAAGAGAACAAATACTAATGACTGTTCTCAAAAATTCAAAATGAATACTATCCAAGGGTTTAGTGAGGATATCAGCCAAATGATTTTCTGATGGAGTGTGTTCAAGGGCTATGACCTGAGTTTCAATGAGCTCACAAATAAAATGGTGTCTAATATCAATATATTTAGCTCGAGAATGCTGAACTAGATTTTACAAAATATTAATGGTAGTAGTGTTGTCACAGTAAATGGTCATAGTGTCCTAAATAATACCGTAATCGAAAAGCATTTGTTTCATAAATAGGAGTTACATGCAGTGGTTGCCAGTGACAATATATTCGGCTTCTATAGTAGACAACGAGATAGAATTTTATTTCTTACTTATCTAGGCTACAAGGTTAGAGTCGACATAGAAGCATCCACAAGAGGTGCTTCTATGATCATCAACATTTCTATCCCAGTCGGCATCAGAATATCCAGCTAAGGCAAAATTTGAGTCTTTGGAGTAAAAAATCCCATGGTCGCATGTCCTATTGACATAGCAAATGATACATTTGACAACATTTAAATGAGATTCTTTCGGATTAGATTGATATCAAGCACAGACACCGACACAAAATGCAATATCGGGTCTGCTAGCCATTAAATACAAGAGATTATTGATCATAATTCTATAGAAAGTCCGATCGATGCTGTTTCTTGCCGAATCACGATCCAATTTAGAGGAAGTTCCCTTGGGCATCCGAGTATGTTTGTTGTTATCAAGACTGAAGTGTTTTACAAGTTCCTTCGCATACTTAGATTAAGAGATGAAAATTCCCTAAGGGAATTGCCTGATGTGCATGCTAAGAAAGTATGTAAGTTCTTCTACCATACTCATTTTGAATTCAGAGGTCATGCAGTCAGCAAATGAATGAGCATGGGAGTCAACGGTAGCACCGAAGACAATGTCATAAATATAAACTTTGGCAACCAATATATATTCTTTGATCAGTTTCATAATGAGGTTTTATTAACAATGCCCCCGAACAAACCCATGTTCACTAAGGTACGAGGTGAGATACTTGTACCAAGCTCTAGGTGCTTACTTAAGACCGTATATAGCCTTTTTAAGTTTGTGCACATGATCTGAAAAGGTAGGATCCACAAATCTCTTTAGTTGTGCAATAAAGACTTCCTCTTGAATGATATCATTTAGGAAGACACTTTTAATATCCATTTGATAGAGTTTAAAACCTATAGTACAAGCAATGGATAACAAGATTTTGATAGATTCTAGGTGAGCCATAGGAGTGAAAGTCTCATCGTAATCGATGCCCTCCACTTGTGTGCATCCTTGAGCGATAAGACTAGCTTTATTACGGGTAATGTTTTCATTTTAATCGGTTTTATTTTTAAAGATCCACTTAGTCCCAATGACATTAGTATATATGGGTTGGGGAACCAAGGACCACACGTCATATCTAACAAATTGGTTTAATTCCTCATATATGGCATTGATCCAGCATTCATCAATCAGGACCTCTTCAATCTCTTTCAGTTCCAAGTGAGCTATATAGCAAGTATAAGAGAACATATTTGAAACTCGGTGACGCAATCTCATACCCTCACTTAGATCACCCAGATTAAAGTCTTTCGGAAGATTTAATTTAACTATGGCTAAGGATTCCTTTGTAAGGATGGCAATTAGCATCTCTTTTGGAATATTAGGCAAGGCTAAATCAAGAGGAGACTTAGTTTGATCACCTCCTTTATCAAGGCAATCACTAGTTCAAGGTTGCTCATTGGTGACATCATCCACAACAATGTTGATGGACTCCATAACAGTTTGAGTGCAAAACTTATACATCCGATAGGTTCTACTATTAAGGGAATACCCTAAAAATATTCCTTTATCGCTTATGGAGTCAAACTTACCTAGATTTTCTCTATCACTTAAAATGATGCATTTACTTTCAAAAATATGAAAATATTTCATGTTTGGTTTCCTTCCTCTCCAAAGTTTATAAGGTATTTTATCCATTCTGGGTCTTATGTAGACCTGATTGATTATGCGGTAGGCCGTGCTTACGGCTTCGCCCTAACATTGCACGATGAAATCTTTACTTTCCATCATAGTTCTAACCATTTCTTGAATGGCTCAATTTTTTCATTCCACAATCCCATTTTGTTGTAGAGTGATAGGAGTAGAGAATTCAAGTTGAATTCCTTCTTCACTACAAAAATTTTCAAAGCTTGAAGTATCAAACTCTTTTCTGTGATCACTACAAATTCTCACAATAGAAATGCCTTTCTTATTTAAAAGTTACAAAACATTTTTACATGATCAAAAGTATTGGACTTTTCTCGGATAAGGTATATTCATGAACATCTAGAAAAATCATATACGACTACTAGAATATACGTCTTACCCCTAAAAATCTTGGTCCTAGATGGTCCCATATGATCCATATGGATTAGCTTAAGGGGACGTGAGATATGAATATCACCTAGAGAAGGATGGCTAGTCTTGGCTTGTTTACCAAGTTGGCAAGGACCGCACACATGGTATTTGACATTGGACAATTTTGGAAGGCCCTCAATATAGTTTTTCTTTGAAAATTTGCCTAAAGTTTTAAAAGTTTAATGGCCAAGATGTTGATACCATAATTTCACAGACTCAACTTTAGCAGGATGGCATTCCAAGACAGGACCAGGCTCAATCCTATAAAGATTATCGGGAATTCTCTTTCCTTCTAGCATAATAGAACCCTGAGTCATATATACAATATTTTTTCTTCAAAGAACCTCACCTTAAAATTTTCCATCACAGAGCTGGCTAATACTCAGAAGGTTAGGTTTAGTCCTTGATACATAAAGGACATCACACGGCTTAGAGAGCCCTTAAATACTAATCAAACCTTTGCCAAGGATGGTAGCCTTCGCTCCATCACCAAAAATAATTGTCCCATTAGGATGGTCAATCAGTGATGAAAATATGGCTTTATTTCTACACATGTGTCTGGAGCATCAACTGTTTAGATACCACAGTGAATGATTTTGAGTTTTTAGGGTAATGTGAGCAACTTTACAAGAATAAATTTTAGAGGCTTGTTTTAGATCACTCATCTTAATCAATATTTTTCTTCCTAAATTTACCTTCTAATCTAGTCTTTTCACGTGGTCATTTAGCTGTTAAATATGGTTAACCAAGTTTTTCATTTTGACCTGTAACGGCCCCGAACGTAGTCCACCACATACGGCCGCCGTCAAGCCTAACCTTTACGACATATACGGCATAAATACTAACTAGGTGGACATGAAAATTTTTCTTTCTTTCTTTTCTTCTATTTTTATCTTGGATTACGCATACACATGATTGCTAAGGCCAAACTCCTTGAGTTGGCCATTAAAGTCTAATCTCATACCTGACCGGCCAACATTGAGGTCGGTCGATCACGAAGACCTTGACATGAATTGAGATGCTACAAGGAATATCAAACATCATTCTTCCATATAGTAATTACGGAAACATACTAATATCCATTAATTCTTTTATAGCAAAAATATTTTACAAGTCTTTCCTAAAACATCAAAAGAAAATACATCAATTCCTTCACTCCTTCGCTAATCAGCTCCGGCCAGCTATGCCGTCTAACTACACCACATGACTCTATTCAACTTCATCCTCCATAAGCTTCTCATCATCTAAAAAATAGTAAGAGTGAGCAATAAAACCCAGCAAGGTACCCACATGCAGAAAACATTAATATACATATCATCGGATTAAAGTAGAGGGTCATAACATAAACTTAGCATGCGAAAATCATCATATCGTTTCTTCTTATGTTCGAAAATCTTTGTTCTTATTCTTAGTGTCTTGTCTTCAACATCAGAAAATTTATAAAACCGTGTGGAATTCTTATCATCTTTAGGGACCGGACGAGAGCGGACAACATCGAGGAAGGGTTGTGTGCTACCCCACAACCTAATACCGTATCCTCCTATTATACTCCTAAAGGCAGGCCGTAATACCTTTTATCCGACATATAGGGTCGTCGTCCATAAGCCTTGTGCCACCAGAAATTCCCTCGTTGCCCAGGGGCAGTCCTCGAGTGCCACTCCAATATCTTTCATCCAATTTTAACAGCATGCTTAATGGAAACTTGGTTCATAGTTCATATCGTTCGATGGCTATCTATCATAGTTCAAAAGTTGGAAGTTATAGAGTTCCACTTGCTGTCCGGATTACATACATTTTTCCTTGTTCTTATAGCCTTTGTTCTTAACTTCAGCATTTGAAGTCCGTATAGCCTTTCCTTTAACGTCTTAAAACTGAAGATTTTTTATCAAAGTGTCGAAGGTCTCATTCGTCAAAAACTAGAGGTCTTATGTCAAAAGCCAGAGATCATTTATCATAAAGAAAACAGGAGGGCCGGAGGTCATATATTCAAAAGCTGAATGCCTTTTCTTTAACAAAGTCGGAGGTCATACATTCAAAAGCTAAATACATTTTCTTTAACAAAGCCGAAGGTCATATATTCAAAAGCTGAATACCTTTTCTTTAACAAAGCCGGAGGTCTTTTAAACGTGAAATAGCTGAACTTTTTAGAACCTACAAATATCAAATCTCATGCAGGTCAGCAATTAACCAGATTTCATGCATTTTGAGTAAAACAGTTAGACATCATGAAATAGCAGGGCTTCCTTTAAACATGCGGTTAATTCAGAAGATCAAAGAAAATTACCATAGCATGCTTCACGTAGAAACTTAATTCATCAAAACCAGGGTATACTTGCATTACAAACATCGTCTTAAAAAAGGTGAGTACACTTGCCTGAATCTCTTTACTTCGACTTGGAATTCTAGGTTCTTTCACTAAGAAACTTGGCCGAGAGTCTCTTCCTAGTCTTTTTCCTTGCACTCTCTAGTTCTTATTTATGGGTCTTTGGTCTGACGGTAGTAGGTAGGGCAGGTCAACGACTCTGGGGGTGGTTGAAAGTCAACTACCTACTTAGGCATGGTCTTCCTGACTTTACATTTTGTAAGGGCTTCATTATTTTCGGTCAACTGGCGTTGACCGGATAAGTTTCGTCTCATGTTTATCATCTCTGGAAATGGTCTTCGGAAAAGGTCCCCGGAAGACTCTTATTTTCTCTAAAAATCTTCTCCTTTTATGTTTCCGGTCAACTGGCATTGACCGGTTTAATTTCCCCTTTTCCATCACATATTGCCTCTGGAATCGCGTTCAGCGCCTCCAGAAGGGTCTTCGAAAAACTCCTCAGTTTCCTTCTGGAAATCGTCTCCGGAAGTCATTATCTCCGATTCTCATTTTCCGAATTCACACAATCGTCTTCAGAAATTGTGTTCACCGTTTCCAGAAGCATCCTTAATGGTCTCTGGAAAGCACTCATTAATCGTCTCCGGAAGAATTAATCAATCTTCTCCGAAAAACCATCTCCGGAGACTCCTCAATGGCCTCCGGAAGTCTCCGAAAAACTCTTTAATTGTCTCTGGAAGTCTCTCCCTTTATTATCTTCGGAGATTAAGGTCTCTGGAATTTTATCCTTTAATAACGTCTCCAAAGATCAAGGTCTTTGGAAACTTTATTCTCTAAATATCCCCGGAATTCACTGTTTCTACTTGTTTTCTGGAGATCAAGGTCTTCGGAAAACTTACGCTTATTGAAACTTGGCCGGCCTTCATGGTTCTCTCTCGTCCCAAAACTTCCGGCCTCCTTTTTCCCTTCCGGTCAACTGGCGTTGACCGAATGAGCTTTCCCTTCACGTTTTCGGTCAACTAGCATTGACCGGTTATGTTTTCCGATCAACAGGCATTAACCGGATTAATTTTCTCATCATATTTTCCTGGTCAACTGATGTTGACCGGATTAACTTCATTCTCTCACCACAAAAGAATTTTGTCCTGATATTTTTGATGACAGAAGATCCCAAAAATTTGGTACATTACATCACCCCTTGTCTTTGATTGTATAATCGATTGACGGTGTGACAACGGGGATGTATGTGCTCAATTTGTCTACATGCATGGCAGACAGGCACAAACTTAGGGATAGTGTTGGGTTTTCTAGATTCATATCGAAAGTGAGTATTTGACGCAATTATTTGAGAGGTTTTAGTAGGTTTATTCATAGTCGTTTTATTATTTGGTTTGGACATGAAATTTGAACTAATACTATTCTCCATGCTTTTAGGCATCGATTTAGAAAGTTTTGGGGTACCAATATTTTTGTGGAGAGTTTTTGTGTTGGGAACAAAAATTAGTTTAGAATGTTTACTGTTTTTAGAAGCATTCTTGACATAACTTAAGCCCTTTTTGGTTTTTGTAAACTTTCCCAATCCCAACATATGATCTAGCTTTTGAGTTCCATTTTAAGAATTTTTTAATATCATTCTTGGCATTTTCGAGATCTAGTTCTAGGGATTTTATTTTAGCAATTGAGGACCCATTTAATATTTCCAGTTTGTGTTGTTCAGTAGTGAACTATTCTAGTTTTGTTGTGAGTTCTAGCTTAGTCTTTTCAGATTCAGTTAATTTTTTCATTTAGAGACTTATTAGTTTTCTTTACTTTTAGGCATTCCCTAAATAGCCTGTCATAAGCCTCTTGAAGACCATCAAATTCATTATCTGATTCCTCATGAGAAGAATCTGATTGTTCTGATTTCGTACTTGTGGCTTCATCATCACTAATAATAGAAGCCTTGAAGGCCATATAATTTACTTCTTTCTCTTCAGATGATTTTTTATATTTTTCATTTACTTTGTCATTTGAGAGGGACATATTTAAGGCTTTTCCTTTCTAACATTTAAAATTGGGACACTCAATCCGGATTGGACTAAATTCGTGGCATTAGATTCCTTAAAGTTTTTTTATTTTTTATGTTTGTGTTCTCCTTTTTATCTTTCTTGATCGAGTTATAAGACAAATATATTTCCTTAGATGTTTGTTTATTATTTTTATTTTTAAAGAATTTTTTAAAATTTTTAACAATGTAAAGTCCTCATTGTTGCATGACTCTTCATCAGAGTTGTGATCTCTCTCTTCCTTTATGGTTTTTAAAGCAATTGATTTATTCCATTTAGATTGTGAGAGAGTGTGCCCATACGTTTGTAAAGAGCCAACCAGTTCTTATATTTTTAGTTTATTGAGATCTTTGCTTTTCTCAATAGTAATAACCTTAGGTCAAAAGCGTTCAAGAAGAGATCACAGGACTTTTCAAATGATTCTATTATTGGGAATACGTTCTTCTAAATTGAACATAGAATTAACAATGTTATTCAATTTCGCATAACATTCGTCAAAGGTCTTATTATCTTTTATTAGAATTTTCTCAAACCTAGTAGTGAGCATTTGCAATTTAGAGTTTTTAATTAGTTTAGTTCTTTCGTAGGTAATCTCAAGGATGTCTCATGCATCTTTCGAAGTCTCACACATGGATATACACTTAAATTCTCCAGTGGGCATAGCCATAAAGATAGCGTGCAACCCCTCACTAATCCAATTGCATGCATCAAGTTCTTCTTTGGTCCATAAGGATGAAACTTTTGGTTCATCACCCATGATGCTTTTAGGTGGAGTCCACCAAATTTTGGTGATGGCCCAAACACACTCATCCATCAATTTGAGAAATGCTCTCATACAAATGTTTTAATACACATAGTTGATCCTATTAAAATAGAAAGGAACAGACAGTTATTGATTGGTATGCATTTAGATCATGATTACAGATCAAGGTGAGTCTCTGATACCAATTAAAAGGGACAAATAGTTCTGAATCACAATAACATTTCAACCCCTCAATAAATTTATGAAATGAAAATCAGATAATATATAATATATATAGAATATATTGTAATCTAGAAGTGAACAGTAAATAATGAAATCAATAATAATAAAGACGTAATATTTTGGTGACAAAGGAAAACCTCGATAACCACAACTATTAAGTAAAACCCTTCATGTTTTAATGGTCAAGGAAGATATGCAGTATGAAAATTACCTTATAGACAAGGTGGTACAAACATACGAACCTAACTGACTTACTCTCCTTTTGTGATCTCTACCAAGAAACTCCTTAGATTTGCCCGCGACAACGAAATCAGATGTCTTTTGGCCTTCAAATCAATCTTTTCGCGCAAACCACTTAAATTGTTGTACACTACTGGATCCTAGTTTTGACACTATCATCATCACCAATAAAGGTTAACAGGTGAAAAGAGGTGTAAATGGTAAAGTATAAAGTGGTGAGAAAAACTTTGACAAGGAGGCACAATTATAGAAGTTTGGTTTTCTCAAGAAGAGCATTGTAAAAGCATGAAAGATTTGATTATGCTCTGAAATGTCTATCAAAGACTCAAGCAAAAAATTAGAGTAAATGAAATAAGACTGCTATATTCACGGGATACATCCCTAGTGCTCGAGCATCGCTTGAGAGAGCTTTGAGCATGGGGTCTACTGGATTTGGTACTCGAGTGCGGGTTGGGTAAGCAGCAAGCACCTACTTACTAGAAATGGTGCTTGAGTGCTCGGCGAGTGTAACGACCCAGTCTCCAAAACATAGTAAATATTGGTAATTCGGTCAAAATGATTAAGTTTAGGATGAATGGATTAAGGAAAATTGTAGAAAAAATATGTTTTTGGGGCAAAAATGCCCCCAAGACGTCTACACTCGAGTGGCGCTTGGCCAGCACTCGACAGAAATTAACGTAGCACCTAGTTTGTGCTTGAGTACTGCTGCACGCATTTTCCTTCAGCCATTTTCGGCCTTTCAGCAGAGGACGAAGGACAGAAGAGGGAAAGGGGAAGAAAGGAAGAAAGGAAGGAAATTTTGGGCCATTCCACTCTGATCCAAGTAAGAAAAATGGTAGCTCGGGCTAAGGCAAGTGTACCTCCAACCTTGTTTTCTATTTTAAATATCTCCATTTTGTTATTTATGTTCAAAAACCCTTGTTCCCGAAGATTTGTTACGATTTATGTGTTTTTCTCATAATTTCTTCAGTAGATTTTTAGTTTTTGTATATATATGTTAATGTATAACTCCAATTTCGTCGTTTGATGTGCATTTTTCATTCGTTTCGTGTCCAAACGGCAGACTTGAAACCCTAACTCAAAAATTTGGGGATTTCAGTTCAAATGCATAATTTTGTATATGTGTTATGATTTAAGGTTTTGATTTGGAGTTTTGGTTCAAGATTTATGTACGATTTTGTTCGAAAAATTTGTGTAAAAACCCTAGACCAAATTTGGGCATTTAGTTTGGAAATTTGAGATTTTGAGATGCAAGTGCTAAATTAGTGCTTTGTCAAAGTTTATTAGATAATTTGTATTTGAAAACTTTGCTTGGAATTGCATGATCAAATTTTGGAAACCCGGTGAAATTATCTGAACGACTAATTTTATGAGTTTGAACTTGGCCTTCAGATATGATGGAGTTTGGCTAACAAATTATGAGTAAGAATTCCTTTAGCTAAGGAATTTCATATCAGTATTTCAATTAAATGTCGTAGTTGAGAATTTTAGTAAGAATTTCAGATAAGTATTTCTGCCATGTGTTTTCAGTTAAGTTAATAAGAAATTGGCCCTAAAACTATTAGTTAGTTAGGTAAGGTTCACCGGCATTCCTTAAAATGTTATAGTGGTAATCAAGGATAACTCTATCCACGGAGTAATACGTGGTTCGCCTCTCCTTGAGGCGTTAAATTAGGAGGATAGATTCAGTTCAATTCAGAATTAGATATACCTTTGAGTGGTATTCTAGTATATAAATCCCATTAGAGGGGATATTTCAGTTTAGGCCTTGGATTGTGTGAAGTAAACACAATCTATCCTCGATTATTCGCTCTCTTGGCTAGTAGGGTCTACTAGTTTGGGCCTCTTCGGTTAGTAAAGTTGGATTTTAAGAATAAGTAAAGATTTAAACTTGGTTTAAAACCTTTGGTATGCCTTCATGACAAATTTAATGTCTTTCCTTATCTGTTTTGCTATATGTTATTCATTTTGTTATATGTTCTTGATATTCACAAAAATATTTTTCTGCCATCATATGTTATATGTTCCTATTTTTCTTATTTGTTTTGTAATATGTTCTTTGATATTTGTTTGATTATTCTTCCGTTACATTCATGTTTATATGAAGCTATTTAAATTGCATATTTTTATGATACACTGCTAGGCTTTGGCTCACTTGTCTATTTTTTCCCTCTAGATATGATGAAGTCCGATAAATATTGAAGATAGAATTTAGCTAGAATGAAGAACATTTGATGGGCTTGAGGATCTTTGAAGAGTATGGAGACCTTGAAGGATTTTGGATGTACATGATTAGTTTTGAATTAAAAATTGTATATTATGATAACGTAGTAACTTTTGTATTACGATGAGCATATTGATTTTTCTTCGGCAGGATTAATTTGTGGTTATAGTTGCTTCCGCACTATTTTGATATTTTGATTTATTTTTGACCTAGATGGCATCTCACTATAGATTCAATAGAGTAGTTAGGAGTATTGTGTTGGACCCATGGATGATATGGCAGTTTGTGGTCCTATGTATGTATGTTATAAGATGAATGGTGATATTTGTTTAGTTGTGTGCTTGATTCAGGTTAATTTAAATAGGTTGTAAATTTTGATTTTAGTCTTGTTGTAGAAGAAACTCTCCCAAAATTTTTGTAAATTTTATAGATATTAGTTTTGTTTGTTTATCAATGGAAGATCTTTAAAGGATAAGGATTCGTTCCGTCATAGCGGGCAAGTAGCAGTTGCCAGCATACTAAAAATAGGGCTCAAGCTCATGCAGACGTGTACTTAGTGATGCCTCTCGGGAAAGGCACTCGATTACGGTTCAAGCACATGGCAAGCATGGAATTGGGTAGGGCACTTTAGCAACTAGCAAGCGATACATTTTGATGCAAATCTTCAATAGAATAGAATCAATGTTGACAACAGACTAGACACAGTCACGGAATACGTCAACATATAAATGAGCCTAACAGAGGATATTTTTGTTGTATATAAATCTGAGAATGAATTTTAGGAGGATTTGCCTCGGTTACCTCTTGATTAGGAAATTAGGTTTGCTATTGAGATTGTGTCGAGATTTGCATCGATTTTGAGGACTCCTTATAGAATGTCCCCATCTAAATAGAATGAGTTGAAGCAGTAATTGCTAAATCTATTGGATAAGGGATGGCCAAATGTTTCACTGTGCGGTGCTCTGTTGTTTTTTGTGAAGAAGAATGATGAATCAATGAGGTCATGTGTAGATTATCAAGAATTGAATAAGATCATGATTAAGAATAAGTATCTCCTCTCAAGAATAGATGATTTGTTCAATTAATTGTAAGGAGTTTAAATCTTTTCTAAGATCGATATGCATTCGGGATACCATCAGTTAAAAATTAAGTGGGAGGGTGTACCCATGATGACCTTCAGGACCGGTCACTATAAATTTTTGGTGACACATTTTAGGTTGATAAATGCACTAGTCTCTTTTATAGATCTTATCAATCATGTCTTCTAGCAAAACTTGGATCAATTTGTGATGGTCTTTATCGATGATATTCTGATCTTCTATTCAATGAGCATTGAAGAGCATGAGACCCATTTAAGGATTTGTGACAGCCCGTACTTAAATACACAAAAAAATGCCGTCAAGTCTTAAAAAGATAATTAATATTAATGGACATAAAAAGTTTACTTTTATTTCTTACACAGGATTGACTGAGGCCGAACTGCATGAGTTAGTCTTCTGATTTTAATTTCACACTAGGCCGGCCAGCATTAAGGTTAGCCGGACTTGATAGTCTGAGATGCTTACTAAACCTTTCATTAACCAAAAATAATCACGAAAATAACATCCATAGAGTCATAAATAGCAGAATTATTTTACAATTTTCTCAAAACTTCAAAAGGAAATAAAATTAAGTTCTTCATTTAATCAGCTCCGGCCAACCGAACTTTTTGGCTACACCATAAGGTTCTACTCAACTTCATCCGCCATGAGCCTTTCGTCATCTGAAAATAACAAGAGTGAGTCACAAAGCCCAACAAAATACTCACATGTAGAAAACAGAGAACATAAACATATATATATAAACGAACATAACTTAGCATACGAAAATAATCATGTCTTTTCTTCTTTAGTTCGGAATTTTCTTAGTCTTTTTCTTATTATCTTGTCTTCTGAAAACTCATAAAAACCATTGTAATTTCTTGTCATCTTTGGGGACCAGACTGGAGCGGACAACATCAAGGACAGATTGTGTGTAACCCCACAACCTAAGGCCGTATCCCCTCAATATGCTCCCCGGGGCGGGAGGTAATGCCTTTAACCTAGCATACGGGGCCGTAGTCCAAAAGTCTTATGCCACCAGAAAGTTCCCTCCCGTGGCCCAGGAGGCAATCCTTGAGTGTCTCTCCAATATCCTTAATCCATCTTTAACAGCAAGTTTGATGAAAACTCGGTTCATCGTTCATATCTTTTAATGGCCATCCATCATAGTTCGAAAGTCGAAAGTCGTAGAGTTTCACTTGCTGTCCGGATTACATGCATTTTCATATAGCCTTGCTCTTTGCTTCATCAGTTGAAGTCTGTATAATCTTAAAGCCGAAGTTCTTTTCTTAGAAAGATGGAGTTTTTTTTCTCAGAATGTCGGAGTTCTTTTCAAAAGCCGGAGCTCTTAGAGTTCATTTCTCAAAAGGCAGAGTTCTCATCTAAAAAAGGGCGGAGCTCTAATATCGGAGTAATCTTTCTTAAAAATCCAGAGTTTTAAAACTGGAGTGATCTTTCTTTAAAATCCGGAGCTTTAAAACCGGAGTGATCTTTCTTTAAAATCCAGAGCTCTAAAATCGGAGTGATTTTTTTCTTTAAAAATCGGAGCTCTAAAACCGGAGTGATTTTTCTTTAAAATCCGAAGCTCTAAAACTGGAGTGATTTTTCTTTAAAATCCGGAGCTCTAAAACCAGAGTGATTTTTCTTTAAAAGGACGGAGTGCTTTTTCATCAAAAGTCCGGAGCTCTTTTTCTTAAACGGACGGAGTGCTTTTTCTTCAAATGGATGGAATGCTCTTTCTTAAAAGGACGGAGTGCTTTTTCATCAAAAGGACAGAGTGCTCTTTCTTAAAATGACGGAGTGCTTTTTCATCAAAAGGACGGAGTGCTCTTTCTTAAAAGGATGGAGTGCTCTTTCATCAAAGGACGGAGCTCTTTTTCGTAAAAGGACGGAGTGCTTTTTTTTCAAAAGTTAGAAGTCTTTTATGCAATTATCAGAGTTCATATAATTTGATAAATAATCATATACTCCAAGCAGAATAAAATCTAACACCATGAATATCAGAGTTTCTTTTAAACATGCGATTAAGAACGATAAATCACAAAAACAGAACAGACATTATACATACATAATTTCATAAGAATATCATATACTTACGTAGCAAACATGCATAAACATGAACTTTAAAAATAGGGGTGAGTATCTTGCCTGGATTTTTTTCACTTTACCTTGATCTTTTGGCCTCCCTTTACTAGAATTTCTATTGCATGCCTTTTTCTTGCTCCTCTGATTCTTATTTATAGGTCTTAAGTCTGATGACTATCATTAATGATTGGCACTACAGGGGGAATATTTCATCATTAATGATTGGCAAATCCAAGGGGAATGTTTCATCATTTGGCAAATCCAAGGGGAATGTTTCATCATTAATGATTGTCAAATCCAAGGAGAATATTTTATCATTAATGATTGGCAAATCCAAGGGGAATGTTTCTTATTTATGGCTTCTATATTTCCTAACAGTTCCCTTATTAATTAGATCATTAATGGTTTTACATTTCTAAGAAGTTCATAAATTCCTAAACTTAACGGGTTTTAGATTTCTTAATTAATTCCTGATTCACAGAATTTAACTTTCTCATGTGAACATATTCAATTCCTTCTACACGACTTCCGGTCAACATCCATTGACCGGATTATCATCTTTGGCTTTTCCATAATCTACTCCGGCCTCCAATATACAAGCCACTCCGTCCTTCCTTCCATTCACGTCTTCCAGTCAACCTTTTTCATTGACCGGATTCTGGTCAGCATTTTATGTTGACCGGATCACGCCTTCCGGTCAACATTTTGCGTTGACCAGATCAAGCCTTTCGGTCAATATTTTACGTTGATCGGATTATATTTACTCGATAACTGAAATTTTCTTATGTTTAAAATCTGGGCCGTTACAGGATTTGTAGCAGACTTTAAGGAAAAGGCAGCTGTTTGCTAAGTCGAAGAAATATAAGTTTTGGTTGGAGGAAGTGGCATTCTTGGAACATATTGTTTCTAAAGGTGGCGTATTTGTAGATTTGAAAAAGGTTAAAGTGGTAGAAAATTGGGATAGACAAGCTAATGTCACAGAGGTATGTAGTTTTTTCGATATGGCTGGTTATTATAGATAATTTGTTGAGAATTTCTCAAGGATTGCGGTGCCACTGACGCACTTGTCATAGAAGTGAATGGTCTTGTGAGGTCCGAGTTTTCAAAACATAATAAATTTTAGTAATTAACTTGATATAATTAAATTTGGGATAAGTAAAAATTGAAAAACTTGGGAAACTAGCCTTAGTGTAGCAAACAGCAGAGCTGGGCTCACTGCAAGCTCGAGCCTAACAAAGGGTACCAAAAGTAGATTGCTCTGGAAGGGCTCACGCATGCTGTTGGCTTTAGCGCCCAAGGAGGTGCCAATTCTAGAATGTATTGCGCTCGCTGCTCGCTCAAGCACAAAAGGACGCGCTAAAAATAGATTGGTCTAGGCTCGCTATTCACTCGAGCCACCCGGAGGGCACCATTTCCTGATGACTTGCGCTCACTGTGCGCTCAATAGGCACTTAAGCATGGGCGCTATTTGTCCCACTAACCCTCGGTTTTGTTTATAAAAAGGGAGAAGGGGGAAGGATTTTGAGGGAAAACAATGACCAACACGAAAGAGGAAGAGAGGAAAAGAAAAGGAGGAGGAATTCTATGCCACATTCGGTCCGATCAGAGTAAGAAAATTAGTAAATTAGGATGAGACAAGTATACCCTAAACTTTATTTTCCTCTATTATTTCTTTTTGAGATCTCCATTTTGACATTTATTCTCATGATTTAATGGATAGATTTCATGTTTAGGCATTAGTATAGTGATGTATGACTTTGATTTTGTGATTTGGCATGAATTTTGTGTTCGATTTACATCTGGAAGCTTTGCCCTAAACCCTAATTTGAAAATGGAAGTTGAAAATTATTGTAAGCTTTGAGAAATGATACCAGAATGTTATTTGAAATATTAGTTAAGTTTGTTTAATGATTTTTGTCTTAGAATTTGTTCAAAGGCTGTTCTGTCAATTTCTGAGAATTTCAGAAATTATCTAAACGTTTGATTTGTATGAGTTTGAACTGGCCTTTGAGACATGATGAGCTAAGACTAAGAATAAAGAACAAGAATACCCAAAGTCAGTAAGAAAATTGGACCTAGGACTATTTTACAGTCAGGTAGGGTCTCTGATATATCTTAAAACGTTACAGTAATAATCGAGGATAGCTCTGTCTATGGAGTGATACGTGATCTGCCTCTCCTTGAGGCATTAAATTGGAAGGATAGAAACTTTTAAACTTTGAATTGTGAGAAATGAGAACCTTTGAACTTTGGCCTTGAATTATGTGAAGTGAACACAATCTATTATCGATTATTCGCTTCCTTGGCTAATAGGGTCTACTAGCTCGGGTCCCTTTGGATAGTAAAAGTTAAAATAAAAGATAAATGAGGTTTTGAACTGACCATTAATTTTCGGTACATGTTCTGATTTAGATTAGTAAAGGAAATAACCAAAGTAAAAAATATAAGAAATAAAATAGGATTTTTGTCTCTAAACTCATGTTTCTAAATCATTCCATGCTTTCTCCTGTTTCTACATTTCTGTTGTTTCTTAATCATGTCATGTCAATTTTCTTCTATTATATATATATATATATATATGCTTATATAAATTCTGCATATTTCTATTTTTATGGTACCTTGTTGAGTTTTAGTTCATCCTTGTTGTTTTTGTTTTTTCCCTTCCAAATAAGTTGAAGAGTATTAGGAGGGACCAAAGATAGGATTTGGCTAAAAGAAGCTTGTAGAGTTCGAAGGCTTTTGAAGATTTTGAATCTTTGAGGACTTGTATGACAGAATGGTTTTTTTTTTTTTTTTTTGTCATCACATAATTTTGTCATTACAAATACAAAAACTAAAGCCCAAACAACAACTTAAATTTCTAAGGGAAAATAGACAGAGTTTTTCCTAAAATTGGGCTAAATCAAATATAAACAATCTGTCCATAACCTGCAAGGACACAATTTACAGTTCATAGATAGGATCATCAAATGCCATGTCTTCTCCCATGGCTTTAATTAATCAATCCTATCTACTAACTAGTCCAAAACTAGTTATGCAACCTGTACAAGCATGCAACTATTTAACTATCATAATTTACCCTACAACATTCGTACACAGGATCACAAATGTCATCCATGGCTTATATCCACAATCCTAATTACTAGACCAGAATCCATATGAGAGATGCTGTCCAGGACATGTACAGAATCAGAAAACATATAGTGGAAGCAACTATATAAACCTGCGGAAGCATAATTACTGATCCAACAGAATTCTGAACGTATAATAATCATCAATACATAATTTTATCCACAATTTAGACATTTATATACAAAACTATAAAATTTTTCAAAATCTTCAAGATGACTTCAAGGCTCCAAATCTTCCTTACTAAGCTCTAGCTATACCTGATCGTCCGGTATTTTCTCTATATCCTTATCTAGAGGGGAAAAACAAAACACTAAGTCGAAATCTAGTAAGGTACCAAAATATGCAAGATATAATGCTTTCACGCCGAACATAATGCAGTAAAATGGATGTCATGACAAATAAAGCACAAATGCAATAAAGCAGTGATTATGAAAACTTTAGCAGAACATACATATAGTTAGGTAAATTAATGAAAATATTCAAGAACAGGGACGTATAGGGAAACAAGGAAAAGCATAAATCAGGAAAATATGAAAGTATGAAAACAAGGAAATTCCATTCTATACATGCATTAGAAATCATGAATCAGTATAATCATGCTTCAAAAATCATAAATTAGTAAAATATGCTTCAGAAATCAGGAAATAGTATCAATTCTATAAATTCTAGAAATTCCTTTTATTTCTATTCGAAGGACCAAACTAGTAAACTCTACTAGCCGAGGGGGGTGAGAAATCGAGGATAGATTGTATTCACTCCACACAATCTAAGGCAAGCATGGGTATCCCTTCTCAAGGGATTATATACTAATACCTCCTGAAGGATAGTGGATTATATACTAATACCTCCTAAAAGACGGTGGATCATCTGCAATTCTACCCTCTAGACTAACGCCCTGAAGAAGGGCGGACCACATATAATTTTATGGAAAGAGTTATCCTCAATTACCACCATAACGGTCTAAGATATGTCGAAGAACCTAACCTGACTGTATATCAATCCTGGGTCCTAATTAACAGAATCAAAAACATTTTTCTTTTAATTTCTTATCTTATAATTCATTGTACTTTAGAAAATCAGTCAGAATTATACATGTAACCCTTCATGTTGCTTCATAATTTCTCAATAACTCAACATTGCAGTTCCATGTAAAATTCTCAGTTACAAATCATAACATGGGCAATACTCTTTTACAAATCAACTCTTACATGTCAAACTCCTAAATTTAAAGCACCAAATCCCCCAATTTCGTACCTAGGGTTTTACATAAACCTTCCAGATGTAAAATGAACACCAAAAACACATTTATATATGAAATCAAAGGTATATTTAGCAGTACATACAAGTAAATACGAAATTTATCTGATTAATTAGGAGAAATATACATTATTTATAGTAAACATGAAAAAATATGGATTTAAAGCATAAACATAGTATCTAAGATATTAAAATGCTGTAAAAATAGTAAATAACGTCCGAAATATACTTGCCTAAATTTGGTCTAGAGTTACCCTTACTCTGAGGTGATCTGAACGGAAGATTTCTCCCTCTTTTTCTCTTCCCCTATACTTCCTCTCTTCTCCCCCCATACTGCTCTATCGTTCTGCCCCTGAGGAAACCCCAACATCCCTTTAAAACACAAAGGGAAAAGGAATCATGTGTGGGTCACACAATTGGCACTCTAGCGCCACTTAAGTAGTGCTCGAGCCCATGCTCTTGCATTTTTGCACCTAGGTTGGAACTCAAACGGCCCTTGAGTGCCAGCCCCTTGTAAACCTGTGACGGAACGGATTATTCTCCATTGAATAACCTCCGTCAATGCCTAAACACACCCTAGAGCCCATAATTAACCTATGGACTCTACAGAAAATCCGGCAGAGTTTCCTCTGCAACTGGATGAAAACCGAAATACAACCTGTTAAAATATCCTGCAACAAGCACACATCTAAACAAAAGGCTTAACTCAAAGCCTACAACACGCCACACAGGATCACAATACTGCCATATCATCCATGGCTCCAACACAGTACACAACCTACAGTACTGGATCTAGAGAGATGCCATCTAATTAAACAAAACTCCAAACATAAATATACAGACGCGGAAGCAACTAAATCATCATACATCTGCGGAAGCATAATAAAACCATAAAATAGCAACAATGAGCCACGCTCATCCGCGAGCGGCTGTCCACAGTCCGATCCAACTCTATGACCAAATCTTCTGATCACGCGTCGTCCAGCCAGTCATATCAAGCAAGTCTCTCTCCTTGCTCTATCTACTTGCGCCAGCTCAGTATTCTCATCTGAAAAGAAGACAACAATAGCAAGAGTGAGCCAACAGCTCAGCAAATGTAATCATACTCACCCCTCCAAGACATGTACAAGGACGGAAACGGGAGGGAATACACACACTCTCCACAATCAAGGAGCAGGACAGGGAATAGGAAGCAACTGGGATCACTCGATCCCTACAGTTCTCACGGTTTCTGTGACGGAACGGATTATTCTCCATTGAATAACCTCCGTCAATGATAACATAACCCTAAGCCTATAGTTAAACTATAGACTTCTACAGAAAATCCGGCAGAGTTTCCTCTGCAACTGGACGAAAACCGAAATACAACCTGCTTAAATATCCTGCAACAAGCACACATCTATCAAAGGCTTAACTCAAAGCCTACAACACGCCACACAGGATCAACAACACTGCCATATCATCCATGGCTCCAATACAGTACACAATCTACAGTACTGGATCTAGAGAGATGCCATCTAATTAAACCGTAAATCAAAAACATATATATACAGACGCGGAAGCAACTAAAATCATCATACATCTGCGGAAGCATAATAAAACCATAAAATAGCAACAATGAGCC
>JAODPA010090832.1:0-24005 GCA_025585075.1 Nepenthes mirabilis | reverse complement strand
ACCGCCCATCCGGTCAACGTCACGTTGACCGGAATTTCATCATGGGAGAGATTTCCAACAGTATGCACTTGTAACCTTGTGCTTGTGAAGCTCTATGCATGTCGGTTTGGGTGGCACAGATGCATGCTTTGGATTTGGAGTGCTGATTATTAAGAGATAAGTATCTGATCGTAGCAAAGAGATGAAAATCAATTCACAATAATTTGTGAGTTTTTGAAATAAGTCTTTTGGAGTCTCCATGAACTCTCTAAGGTGTAGTCACCTTTCTCTTCGATAAACTATCCAATCCTGCATCGTTTCAGAACCCACTAGGTCACCATCTGGTCTCAGTTGTGTTTTCATACTTCTGATGTGCAGTTTTATTTTTTTATGACATACAGAAGTTTCCTTTTAACTATAGCCTCCTTCAACTGAAATCATGGATTTCCTTTTTGTCAAGGTATTTTGCTACTTTTTACTGGTGTAGTGCCAACATAAGGAAGATTGAAGAGTGAGAAGAATATGGTTGCTAGGGAATTTTAATAAAACACAAAGCTCAGGCAGGCTGAAAAAGGCCATGCCGGAAGAGGAATTTAAAGTTGCCATTGGCATGTATTGTACGGTCAGTGATGGACATTTGGTTGACATCCTTAACAATATTTGGTGTACGAAGATTTTAGCTTCTAAATGTGTTCAAGGATCAAATTTGTGATGATTGGGCCAAAAATTTCCTCGAGTGAGAGGAGTACTATAGTTGAGGATTTATGTGATTTTGTTATCCTCTATTTGATTTTATGTTTTAAGAATATAAAATCACTTCCAACTTAATTTTCTNAATCGTTTGAGATTGCATTTATCTAATCACCGGGACACAGTAAATTGTAAGTTTTTTTTTTTTTTTTTGTAATTGTTTTTTTTTTTTTAAAGTAGTTTTTAAGTCGGTGTCTCAATTGTACATTGAATTTATTGAATGAGTAATTAAAGAAATTGCGAAGAACATACTCGACGACGACCCGATCCATCGTCGCCTTGCGAGGAAACTACTATTAAAGTTGGTCTTCTTCTGGTCTCTAAAGAAAGCCTACCAAATTTTACTTCGTGAACGCGTTCTCTCTCTCTCCCTCTCTCATCTGCAATAAATCTTCAGTCGGCGTGCCTATTTTGTAAAACCCGATCATCGACTTCATTGAGGTAAAAGATTTTAGGCTCCTTTTCACTCGAAAATCCCGTTTTTATCAACACAATTAACGAATATCCCCTCTAAATCATCGATTCAGACTTGGAATTTTGAAGCGCTTGGTTCGATTTTCAGAGTCAATCGGCTGTTCAATCAACTTAAAAATTGATATCTGAACAGGTGAGTAGCTCCTATTATTTGTTTCTTCAAACTAGGGTTCCTCGCTTTCTCAATTATTGTGTACTACTTACTCTTTCGGTTTAATTTTGGCGTATTTTGTTGGTTTCTAAGTTATGTGATGCGGTTTTTTAGCCTCCTTCAATTGGTTAGTTTTTAAAGTAATGGCAGCCATATGTTTTTCCTTGGTCGATTGCTGGGTTTTCTCTCTATGATTGTTTAAAATTTACTCTCCGTCATGACTTGTTTTCCCGCGCCGCGTTTGCATCCTTAGGGTAAGATCGTTTCTGCACCGCTTGGTTGCCGAGGCATTCAAGTGAACTGGAATTCTGGATTCGACGTTGTTGTTTTCTACTTTCATCGAGGGTTGGAATTTAACCTCTTGATTTCAAATTATGTGGCCTAACCTTGGTGATGCCTCAAGCCCGGCCTACCTAAATTGAAAGGCCCCGCGGCCTGAACTTAGGAAGAATTTGTTTTGATATAAGCTTGTATGTACGTTTCTCTATGCTGATGTTATGGTTCCACAAATGCCTGTGGGTATCTAGCTGCATGCATCAACTAATCACAAAGTTGATTGCGCATGTCTTTTGCGATGAATTATATACGGAAGTGAGATGATTGTGCATGTAGAAGAAAGGTGTATGCACTTGTAACCTTGTGCTTGTGAAGCTCTATGCATGTCGTTTTGGGTGGCACAGATGCATGCTTTGGATTTGGAGTGCTGATTATTAAGAGATAAGTATCTGATCGTAGCAAAGAGATGAAAATCAATTCACAATAATTTGTGAGTTTTTCAAATAAGTCTTTTGGAGTCTCCATGAACTCTCTAAGGTGTAGTCACCTTTCTCTTCGATAAACTATCCAATCCTGCATCGTTTCAGAACCCACTAGGTCACCATCTGGTCTCAGTTGTGTTTTCATACTTCTGATGTGCAGTTTTATTTTTTTATGACATACAGAAGTTTCCTTTTAACTATAGCCTCCTTCAACTGAAATCATGGATTTCCTTTTTGTCAAGGTATTTTGCTACTTTTTACTGGTGTAGTGCCAACATAAGGAAGATTGAAGAGTGAGAAGAATATGGTTGCTAGGGAATTTTAATAAAACACAAAGCTCAGGCAGGCTGAAAAAGGCCATGCCGGAAGAGGAATTTAAAGTTGCCATTGGCATGTATTGTACGGTCAGTGATGGACATTTGGTTGACATCCTTAACAATATTTGGTGTACGAAGATTTTAGCTTCTAAATGTGTTCAAGGATCAAATTTGTGATGATTGGGCCAAAAATTTCCTCGAGTGGGAGGAGTACTATAGTTGAGGATTTATGTGATTTTGTTATCCTCTATTTGATTTTATGTTTTAAGAATATAAAATCACTTCCAACTTAATTTTCTCTATTTGGTTGATTTTTTTTACTAAAATATATTACTCAGGCAATAATATTGCCCATACTCCGGAAATTTTGGAGCCCACTTCTATTCTGGATAGTTGTAGAATTATGAAAATAATTTAAATACACAACATATCAAATTTACATCGTTCAATCTTGAAATGAAAGTTCATCCGCGGGCAATAAGACGATAATGGTTTTCACTATTTGTCAGAGAGTATGAGCAATGGAATCACTCTAATCTAAGCTAAAAAGAGACAAAAGGAACTCGATTAAACTCTTCTACATTGAGCTACCACTCAGCCAGCTATGATTGCATAACACCCAACTTGTGTGCTTACTAGTGTGAATGCCTTTAATCAACCGCATTGATGTCTTTAAGTAGATATATGGATTGAACTATTTAGTTAATTCCAAATGTGAAATTTTAAGACAACATAAATTGTATTAAAATACATTAGTTTTTGATTCAATGTACTTCCTCTTGTCATCAAGTCATCATGAGTATTTCACATTTTGATGGAGCAATCATTGCTATGCAATTTTCCATGGACTGTAATTAAACCGAATTGCATCAGCTGGATGGATCAATATGATGTCCTTAGTGACCAAATTGCATCAACCAATGCCAATAACAACTTCGTCAGTCTTACTGTGTCTTTATTTTCCATTACTCATTTCGGCCTGTCATGACCCAATTGTTGCCAGCCCCTCCCACTGGCGATCATATCCCATTGGCATTAATCACCCCCAAGCTTGTCACCATCGTTGACAATCATGTGAAACATCTAGAATAGATATTTGCCAGGCAAATAATGTAATAATTATTTTTTACTTTATTCTTAATATTCTTAGTTAATATTTATTCTATTCGCATATTATTCTATTTTAACCACCCTATAAGCAATGTAGGGTTTATTGTGATTAGGATCTAGATCCTTTCCAATTCGATGGAATTCATCACAACTATCAATGTTTAAGATAATGCCACCTCATTGTTTATACCTACAACCACAATGATTGAAACCACTTTGCCAAACCACCATAGTCTGCTCATGTAGCATTACCCCAACCATTCAAATATCAAATGAGTGATAAGGATGAGAGCAATTGTAAATTGTCTAATTACCTCCGAGTGGTGGAGGAACCAATCCTTCTAAAATTTCTCTGTTCAATGCACACTCCAATTTTAGTTTATTTTATTCTATTTGGCTTTGTTGCAGGGAGCTTGGAAGAAATGGAGCACAAAGAGACAGGATGCCAGGCTCCAGAAGGTCCAATCCTCTGCGCTAACAACTGTGGATTCTTCGGGAGTGCAGCGACGATGAACATGTGTTCAAAGTGCCACAAGGAAATGGTCCTTCGACAACAACAGGCTGAATTAGCAGCAGCATCTATTGACAGCATTGTCAACGGAAGCTGCAGTAACAAAGAGCTCATTGTTGCTGGTGCAGTTTCCATGGATGCCAGATCAGTAGAGACCAAGGCCTTGCCTTCTCAAGTATACAGCCATTCCACGGCCTCACAGAGTTTTGAGATCAAGCAAGAAGGCCCTAGTAGATGCAGCACTTGTCGGAAGCGTGTTGTTTTGATGGGCTTCAGCTGTAAGTGTGGAAACCTGTTCTGTGCTGCTCATCGCTACTCTGACAAGCATAATTGCCCATTTGATTACCGTGCTGCTGCCCAGGATGCTTTAGCTAGGGCAAACCCGGTTGTTAAGGCTGAGAAGCTTGACAAAATCTAGAACCTGATCATGCCAGCTTCTTTGCTACCGATGCATCTCCTTTGGATATAGCTGCTGATCTGGTTCAATGCCTGGTCGTTCTATATTTATACAGGGTCTCATGGCGCTGGGCCATCTTGCTGTTTGAAGAACTTTGCTTGTCTTGTTCATTGGCTAAGGAGCGGATCTCTTCACCGGTGTGAAGTTCTCTATTCGGCTGGTTTGGCAAACAATTATGTTTTTCATTTGCTGTCAAAATCATGAAATCCCTTGTCGTATAAGTAGCAACGTACATGGATGATTTCTGCCATACTGCACTGTGAAATTATACCATGCTTGGAATGCCTATACGATCAACTGACACTTAAGGAAGTGGTAAAAGCCTTCATAATTTCTCAAATTTTATTATGATTATCTAAACATTATCACCTCTCATATTTTTAATAGTTAAATTCACATGTGGCTAGAATTGAAACAATGTCAAATTATTTTCTCAATTTTTATCTACGAGCATAATATAATCTAATACTCAGAAAAATCGTGTTAAAACCTAAGTTTTCTTGAGGTAGCCAATTATTTATCAACATAAGGCAACCCACTTTATTTAAGCATATAAAATTTCGCTTATTATAATTAACATGCTAAAATTAGTAGATCTTTATATTTAAGTAGAAACCTGTAATAACAGACGAAATGATCTTTGGCAGGTTTGGAGACTACCAACTCCAAACTCGGGTAAAGCCTTTCATATCTAAAACCTTTCATTTCTAATGCTATCAAACATGCATTTCTGCAAACAATGAGATGATTTTTAGGGCAAATTTTTAATGAAATTTTAGCAAAAATTGAAAAAATGAGCTGTGTTAGAAAAACATCCCACATAAAGATCTGAAAAAAAAAATTATAATGACTAATAAATATGCATTAACTTTTTACCAAAAAGCCTAAATTTTTAGATTTAAATAGTGTCCAATGTACATATATGAACCCCAACATATACGGGCTATCTTCATGTGTACACAGACAATACGGTGAAACCTCCCTCTTTGAGGAGGGTTCCGCGTTCCCAACGAAGGCAATATACAGAATTGAGTATGTGAAAAGCAATCAGTCAGATTCGTACTTCACCACGCATATTACAAACTCCAGAAACCTACTGCATATCATACAAACCAGAATAAAAGTTGACAAAGGAAATGTTATTCACAGTTGAAGGCCTGAAATCCAAGGGATTATCCCAATCACACGATCCAGCTGCAGACCATCTCATCCGCACATTTTCAACCTCGAAACCATCGACATTTTCCATGATGATCCCGGCCATCCTGTGACTAACAAGCCCCCAGCAACCCGGCCTGTAATCCACTAAACTACCACTATAATTTGTCCATCTTCTGTAAGTGAGATCTATGTTGCTGAATTTCAAATCTCTTACAAATCCGCCTTCTGTGCCTGACAAGAAAACGCCATTTTCGGAAACTGCTGTGACATTGATGAAGCGTACGTTAGAGATCAATCCGGCCTTTGAACCCGATCCGCGTGGGCAGGTTGTCACGTAGATGGGCTCCGCTCTGCCCCACCATGACAGATCATAGTACCTTGTGCTGATGTTTATGTTAGAGAAAGTAATGTCACTTGCCTTTCCTGCATGATGAATGAGAGTCTAATTTACTCTTCATTAAAACTGAGAAGGGTTTCAGAGTCAAGTGCATATGAAGGATGGTTCCATTCTCAGAAATTTTCTACTTGGCCTGAATTTTAGTTAAAACTGCAAAGGTTACTATCTTATTTATAGTTTACGTATAATAGTTATACACACTGTAGTCAAATGAGAAGTGATTTTCTTAATAAACATACCTTTTCACAACACACAATTTGATAAAAATAGGGGGTGTTTTGATAGTTAAGGAACTAGTCCCCTCCTTGTCTTATATAAGCCATGAAATGTAGAAAATAAATACAATTAAGATTGTTGGTTAAAATTTACGAGATGTTATCTTTGATTTATGCATTTCGTTCATCGGTGTTGGAAGATCATATTCACGGACCCATATACGTCAATTAAAATTTCACGTAACAGTTTTTAAAGGAAGGTGAAAAGTAAGATCCTAGAATTAAGATGGTTGATCTTGAGAAAAATTTGTGTGTACATTACCTCCATCGCGAATCTGAAGTGCAAGCCCTCTGTGAGATTCAAAAATGGATATATTATCAAATACGAGGCCTTTAAAATCAAACGAGCTAGCACTTCCCAGTTTGATGGCCGACGATTTGGTTCTGATCCAACAGTCCGTTGCAGTTAAGTTATAAAGAGGACCGTTATATGTCTTTGGACAGATAGCATCGTCTCCAGTGTTGATGTTGCATCTTGTGATGATTGTATTGTTCGAGTCCTGAATATCAATCCCATCGTTGTTTGGTGTATTGAAGTCACCGAGAATTGAGATTTTGTGGATTGAAGTATTATCACACTCTACTATGTGCAAGCTGCAGTTACACAGTTTTGAGTAGTTAGGTCTGAGAATCTCCCAACGCTTCATAAATCAGTAAGCATCAGTGCAACAGGTCAAGAATAAACAATTAGCGGCAAAATAACTAAGAAAGAATAACATTGTAACTCTTCCCATGCAGATTAATCTTTTGGTAAACTCATTTTTTGAGGGTAGCAAATTCAAAGGCTCACTTTGGAAATCAACTTAAAAGGTAATCGTCCCAATCAAAACTTGAAATATAAGGTATAGTGTGATGGTTCGTTTATGTTAGATAAGTGTAGATTTGCAAGCTAATACTCTTACAAGGCTTCCAAATTTTGAAAGGGCATCAGAACAAGATCATTTGACAGATATTAAGCAAAAATACAAATTTCTTCCAAAGGTTATCGGGAAGTCTAATTTTGTTCTTTAATTGAAGCTATTTTTTATTAGTTTAGCCAATTTTTACCGATTGGGAATCCTCCCGTGAAATTTAGTCCCTAGTTCATGCATATTCATGTATAGTATGATATGATCTGATTCAAGTTAAACTCAATCAACACTCATACGATAATAGAGAAGTGTGTATCTCATAACACTTTTCTTTCAAGAACTAGAATCTTAAGAAAATCTCTTTCTTCTAGACCTAGACTGACTGTTGAACATCATGAACGTAACGTCACCCAACGTCTAGCCACTGCATCATGGCATTCATTGCGTCATTTAGTCACTACTTCCCGAAGTTGGGCACACAGCCCCACATACATGAAGTGAAGAAGAAATGGTGGTCATAGATCAGATTCTCCCTAAGAGAATCACAAGACTAAAATGGCCTAAAGTTGAAGCAAAGTCAGTTCAGAAACTATATAAACAATCATTCTTGAATATACGGTAATTGATTTGGATTGAGTTATACCAAATCGTTATCACCGATTTGTCGGGACTGCTTAAACTTATTTCAAAACCTCCATTAAACAGATTCTTTTGCCTTGGCCCGAAGTTTGATGAAATCTAAGCATATCAGCAAGAAAACTGCTATTGCTACCCTTGTACGTTAGTCTTGGCTGCTGAATCTTGATTGTTGAAAATCAGCGCATATATGTACATAAACACACTAATCGATTCCCAGAAAGATAGATAAATGTATGGTCACATATGTTCCAAGAGTGGCATGAAAATGTCTCCCAAAACATTTCTATTTCTAAAATCATGGGCCTAAGCGCAAAACAGGGCTCTAAACAATCTTAAAATCAAGGTGAGTTTGGTTCGTTCGGCTCATAAGTCCGAGCTCGAATGAACTATCAAACAAGTTTGAATTATTAATTAGCTTTAAAATAAGACTAATTTTACCACATTGAGCTTTTTGTGCCCTAGCTCGAATGAGTTTTAACCTATCAATCTTGAGTCAAATCGATGAAACTATGAAGCCAGGTAATAGAAAATGACTCAAAATTGCTTCTATCCGGACAAGTCAGGTGGAGCGTTAGTTAGGCAGCTGCCCGCCGCCCGTTTGGACGACGCAATTTAGCTCAAAACCTACAAGAAATGGAGAAGGGGAGGGAGGAGAGCGCAGTAAGCACCACCAGTAGGCGGGTTGAATGAGCTTAATATCCCAAACACCAACATTCTTACACCGAATGAACCCAACTAGCCTGGGCCGGCACTCGTCGCCGTAACACGCTCCGGTTTTGTTCCAGCTCACCATCACGTTCTTCCGATCATCGAATCTCTCCACGAACTTCAATCCCTGTCCGTTGATTTCTCCTCCCCCTGTGATCCCAACGTTATCGGCCTGCTCCGCAAGCACAACGTACCATCTGCTCGAATCTTCCGGGTAGTCTTCTAACCTCGTGCCCCCCAGCAGCACGGCTCCCTCCTGGATCACCAAAACGACGCCGCTTCTGAGATGGATCGTCGCCGTTAGGTATTTTCTGCCGGACGGGAAGACCACGCGACAGCTGGAAGAGGATGGACAGGCGTTGATGGCGGATTGGATGGGGCGGGTGTCGTAGTGGATGCCGTCGCCGATTGCGCCGAAGTCGGTGACGGAAAGCGTGGTGACTCCGGCGGTGGGGAGTTGGATGGTGGGCAGCGGTGAAGTGATCGGGCATGATTGGACGAAGGCGAGGGAGAGAAGGATGACCGTCAATACTCGCCGGAGGGCGAGATACGCGTTCAGCATTGTCCGATTCTCCAGATCAGATCATATCGGACCAAATTAGAAAACAAGGCATATGCTCTTGATTTAATTATTTACAAAAAAAATCAAAAAATTCATTAAAATTAATTATGCCCCACGCAATGTGCAACCAGGGGACCTACAACGTCAAAGGGCGCTCGACGGTTGCCTGGGTAATAAAAAAAAACATGTTTTTGAGGGGTAGAAATAAATCTCAGCCGTTAAAAACATGCTTAGATCGGCTATTTCCATTTAATCAAAACGTCATCGGTCCAAGCTGCCCTTTCCGACCCATCGAACGGCTGAAATTTGACCCCCTATAGCATTAGGTTTTTGGATCATGTAGTGTAAAAATCACTCTTCATGTTATCTCTTCCTCAAAACGAAACTTTCGAACTCAAACAACGACGTTCTCCCTCTCAATTGCTTCAGTAGGCGATTTCGAACAACGACGTTACTCCCTCAGAATATCGTCGTCACAGGCTTGGTTCCTTACAGTTCCTTGAGCTGGTTCAATGTTTATTATCCGGTCATCCATCAATTTTTGTTATTATTCGCATTTCGGTATAAAAATGATCTAAAATTTGTGATTTATTGTGCTTCTGTTGGTTCATATTGATGGGGACGATGGTAGCAGGCTGGCCCAAACGGGTGAGTAGGTTAGAATATATCACGGTCCATTTGCCCAAATGACAGTCAACGCTCCAATGGACCGGAGAAGCCTCCTAAGTAGATCGGGGGTAGCTCAAAATAGACATAGCCCAAACCAAAATCGGCCCACATGTCTTTTCCTGTGTGCAACGGTCATTTGCCCTAATTAGCCACGACGCTAAGATGACAATCCCTTCTGTAACAGAAATCCCTCAAAATTAGAGCGTATCCTGTAAAGAAAGCTCGCAGATCAGCGCACGGCTCACTATAGCAATCTCAATATTCAGTGCATGCAACATTTTCATGGAGGGAGAAATCCTTCTTTCTGATTATTGCAGCCAGAATAACGCTTATAGCTACACGATGAAGGGAAGTGATCCTCTCATAAGACAGACATCCTGTCTTGCCTCTAAGGAAGGCAACAAAGGCCCATGGTTATAAAAGGTCCTGGAGATTCACTCCATAAATACGCTCTTTGGCATACTTAAACCTGTATAAACTTTAGCATACTCAAACCTGTATAAACTTTTCAATTTTCAAGTGTCCAATCACTCTGACTTCTCTTCTGCCACCAGTTCCCAAAGAACTAAGTAAATAGAGAGGCTGCTCTTAACGAGCACTCCACCATTAAAGCCATTCTCAATGAGTGCACTTCCAATTCTTACTCTCAAATCCCTCTCTTTGTATTTATTCCAGTACACTTTGTTTTTTACCTTTTTTTTCTTAGAAGGTAATTTATTGATTTGAGTATTAGAAGATAAATTGAAAAGTGAGTCATGCTATTTTTCTTTTACTTCTCGTTATTTATTATGGTATGTAGGATCCCAAGCGCACAAAATAGTGATATGACCTAAAGGAGTAGCTGAACCCGAATCCGTCCAAAACTCGGATCCATGACACATCACATCTTAATTTTCATTGGATTTGAAATATGATTTTAGCATATATTTTTATTTCTAACCAGATTTCAATGAGTGCAGTTTGTATGTATTTCTTTATAAATACTTCTGTACACAGTCTTATACACGACAGATGATTTATCATGCTTTTGTTTGTTCTTGTTCGTTTTCATTCGGTATGTATATGATTTGGACAAAAAATTTTGTTTATATCAAGATTTTAATAGTGTTGTGTCCCGGATTCGTGGTTATCGTACGGATTAGGGAGCTTTCGGATTCCTCGTTGTCTTGAGGTGATCTCAAGTGGGTCTTATCTTCGTCACTGTAAACCTAGGATCTACACAACACAATTAACAAATAAGAGATCAGAGGTCTGAAAAAATTTTTCCGACCGAAAATAGTCTGACGGTTAAGTCAACAAACCTTCTGCAATAAACAGAAAAGGGGGTTGCGCACGCTTAGAGGCACGCGGGAGTATGTTGTGAACGTGTAAGAAGTGCGCGAATGTAGGAATGGGAGATTGACGAGCGGATGAAGGAGGCTTGGCTCCCAGAATGCACCGCAGTGGGTGGCTAACCGTGGCAGTCTGTGTTAGGCTGGAGAAAAGAGGTAGCTGGCTACATTTGTAAGAGCTTGTGCATGCAGGGGCATTTGTCTCGGTGCCAGGTTGTTGTTTTCTCGATGGCCAGTTGATCGAGTTGATCGGAGTAGGATGCAAGGATTCTTTTTCTTGCCAAAGTGTGCTCTCAGAGTGCCTTTTGTACTCCCCGAGTGATTTTTTTCTCTCCTCACCTCTATGAACGAGAGGGGAATTTATGGCTCCTCTGGTTAGAGCCTTTGGCGCAAGAATCCTTCTTGTAGGGATCCATTGGTCGTTGACTGTTGGCGGTAATCGCTAGCGTGTCAGTTGTCGCATTGTGGTGGCAGGTAGATTGCCGGGCATCGTAGGCCACGTTTTGTCTACTTCTTGCACCGGGATAGGTCGTAGAGCTGCGAATAGTGGGGCGAGCCGCGGTTGGCAGCGCTGACCTTCTCCCCATTGGCTTGCTTTCTTTGGTTCTTGTCAGTTGCATTAATGGGTTGTAGGCAATTCCTATTGGTTGCACGCATGAGCTGCCATGCATGCTGGTTCTGGATGTGGGCTGAACCTCCCGTGTGGGCCATTGCTCCTTGTATTGAGCTGGGAATTTCTTGAGCTTTCATATCGGACCCAACACTAGCCCCCATGCCTAGGCCGACCTGTGGTCGCGGCCTGGCAGGCCCTTCTGGGTCTGGTCCGCAGTCGCTCGATGTTCCTCAAGATGCGCCAGCATTTGTCATCTTCTGGTTTCATTCCTTCCCTAGGCGGTGGTGCAGGTCTTTATGGTGTTGCGACGATTCACTGGGAAGGAAGGATTCGCACGCCTGAGGTTGCCTCGGGTCAGGCGCCTTCACTTTTTTGTGAAAGACGATCGTTGGGGCGTGTGCCTAGTTAACTTGTGTCAGGGCGCCATCTTGCCTATAAATAGTGGACACTTTCAGTTGATATGGCTCATCCCTTGGCTGATTTTTTGTTGGAGCAATGCGAAGACCTTGGTGTGTCCCGCTCCTAGTGGGAGTTCGTGAAGGAGTCGGATGGATTGGTTGGAGAACTGGAGCTTCCACTGAAGACTGGACTCATGCCCCTTCCTTGGGCGACCCCTCATACTTATAAGGGTGGCTCGGCCACTTTGCTGTCGTCATATGCCTCTCCCTAGGCCGCTGCGGTTCATAGTGGTGGGAGGATCTCGTCGGAGCCCTCACGGGGCCTTTGCCTCTCCGTGAGGCACGTCGCACGTGGCCCCCACTTCACTTGAACCGTTTGCTGGTTGGTGAGGAGGTAGAAATAGGAGCTCTAGTGGGGGGAAGGGCAGGTTCTTCCTCTACTTCTCTGCCGGAGGCTCCTGAGCCAGGTGTTGGTTCTGCCCCTGTAGTGGATATTGAGCTTGCCATGGCGGTTGACCAACACTTAGTTATTTCGGGTTGGCATGGATATGCTTGTTGGGTTACCATCCGTGGTAATCCCATGTAGATCGCATTCGCCAAGCTTCCGAGGCAGTCGCTTGGAGCTGACTCCCTGTGCCGCATTTTCTTCTCCTTTCTTGTATCTTTACTGTTGCAAATTTTATACATTGTAAAAAGAACTTCGGTTAATAAGAGAAGTAGCGCTTCTGTTTTTACTTTTTTGTCTCATTGCATGCATCTCCCTCACTGACTGCTTCTTGGACCACATTTCGTGGGCAATCCGCTCCTTCCGTGGCACTACGCCCCATTTCATACTTTTGAGCGTGTTCGAGAGCTCGTGGCCGGCTTTCGGCCGTTCTTATCCCTCGAGTCTGGGAACAGGCCGTCGACGGGGTGACATGGCAGGAGGAGACTCCTGGCGGCCAAGGATCGAGAAGCTCAAATGCTGTGAGTGGAGGTCACATCCACCAGGTTGCCTAATGCATTAACTGCGCAGGTGATCCGGGGGCGTCGCGTCATAATGACCTACTTTGGAAAGGCGTGACTCTTGAGGGACGTGTCACATGGAAGGAATGGGTTGGCTTCTCAGGGCACGTTTTCTTGGAGGCTTTCGGGCTATTTAAACTCCACAATTTTCTCTAGGAGTTCTGCATCTCGTAGTTGCTTTGAAAGTGTCAGGAAAAACGCCACTTTTGTCTTCCTTCATCCCATATCGAGCGTTCATCATCTTCGTCGGAGTCTAAGTCGTCTTCTGGAGGGTTTGTGGGAGACATGTGTGCTTCGTGAATTCATGACGACGCCGTGCCTGTTGAGGTGGCGGCAGGAGGTGGGGGTTCAGAGACCACCGTTGTTGGACCTGTGAGGTTTTTGCGGGCCCCACCTAGCTTTGAGATGGAGGGTGCATCCACATCTTTGCGGGGCTTGAGGCCCTGGAGGAGAGATCCATCGTTCGAGCAAATAGCCCGGGTTGTTGAGGATTGCGAGGCTCGGGTACAAGCTCTGGTCGGGGAGGTTGAGCAGGTAAGAGCTCGTACTGCACACTTTGAGAGGGCGTGGACCGAATCGGAGGCACGAGCGTACAGGCTTGCTGATGCCAACATGCAAGCGCGAGACCACATCTTGGCTGTCCAGGAGGAGTTTGAGTCATTTCAGGTGTACTCTAGAGAGGAACTCGCGCGGTTGGAGGCCGAGCTGAGGTTGAGGCTTAGGCCGGAGGAAGTGGCCCCTGCATTGGAAAGGAGGTTCCAGGACAGCATCCGCCTCAACCGTAAGCTCGCCAGGCTAGAGGAGCCGGACTTCCGTGTCGGCATCCTAGATTCTCAAAACTCTGGCGTCTGAACCCACTCTCATTTGAGGGAGTTTGCTGCTCCAGATTCTCCAGGTCCCAATGGGGATGATCAATTGTAATCGGCGGCAGTCGACTGCTTAGATATGTAAAAAAGCTCATTAGTGAAATGCATAACAAACTTCTTACTTATGCTGTTGTGTTTGCTCGTATCTGTTCGTTTTCCCTTCTTTTTTTTCTTCTTTCTGGTGTCGTTCCCTTATCGTTATTTCTGATAGTCGGGATCCCCACATTAAATGCGGGTGTGACAACCGAGATTTTGTCAGGCAGCTGAGGGGATGCTAATCGATGGCCTATTGAAGGGCATGATTGCTCAATGCTTGGGAAATCGTAGCGTCCTTATCGAGCGGGCACGTGGCCTGATTTTAGGGCAAGGGCGTTGCTTGGGATTTCCCACGCGCTGGCATCTTGCTGCCTATATAAACGGCACCTCTGTGAAGTCATTCCCTTCAGTGCTTTTTCACGCTTCGAGGTCGCAACCCTTTCCATAGTGAGTGAGATGGCAAAGAAGAAAGAATCCTCTTCATCTTCATGAGTTGCTAGATCGAGTGGTCACAGGGTAGACAATACGGGCTCTGCTTTGACTTTAAGCGCCATTGCTACCCTAATGGTTGATTATGGCATTCCTCAGCACATGTTATACCGTGCTCCTGGCTTAGACAGTAGGGCTCACCCCCTCCAGAGGGCTTCGTTATTGTCTACGAGCACCATCTGAAAGGTGGGCTCCGTTACCCCTTGCCGTGCGAGTTGACTGCCTTGGTTGAGGCTTTGAGCGTTTCGGTGGCGAGACTTCATCCGAACGCTCTCCACTACTTGGTTTCGTTGTTTGTCTTCGCTTGTTTGCATTCCGTTTCCTTTGGTGCGACAGCAGCGAAGGTAATCTTTCTCTTCTCGGAGACCGATAGTTGGATCTCCATGTCCCCGAGAGTTGGTTTTCAATTTCGAGGGACCAACCCTAACTCAGTGAAGAATTGAAAGAATCATTTCTTCTTTCTGCAAGAGCCGCCGAATTCAAAGTTTTCTCGAGAGTGGGGCCCGATCTCACAGTTCTTCCGCAAGGATGTGTTCGACGAGGAGGTGAGACAGACAGCCAAACTAGTCGAAGCCATTGAGCCCCTGATGAAGACATTCTCTGTTCAGGGGTACTACCTGACGTCTGATGCCCTTGCAGCTGCCAAGTGGGGTCCTATGTTTGGTTGGGCCGTGGCTGGCTCCTTGAAGAAGAAGCCCGCGAATGTCGTGTCCTGCGGACCTTCGGGAGAAGACGCTGAGGAGAGTTACTCTCTGCTGAAGTCGTCTTCTAACGAGGAGGAGGACCTGTTGAAGAGGCTGAGAGAGGCCGGAGGCACCTCCACCCAGAGATCGTAGAGGTTGGCTGCGGGTTCCATCGTACGGTCCCAGAGTCTGGTCCCGAAGGTGACGTTGGATGTCTAGTTATGGGAGGGAGTCACTGGGTCCGTACCGATCCCTGCCGTGGCGCTAGCTGAGTACAGCATCCCTGCGTTGGAGTTTCATTCTGGAGCAGAGTCCCCCATGGCTTCGCTCGTTGATCTAGAGCCACTGGAGTTGACCGTTGAGAGTGCACTTGCAGCGGAGGGCGGCGCTTCTTTTGCTGAGGAGGTAAGATCGAAGTGGGGCGGGAGACCATCTCGCTAATGGCTGAAGTGACTATGGAGGCCACCGCCGTTGGGGTAGCTCGGGCCCATACTGTTCGATACTCTAGGCCATCTCAGTTCTGAGGACGTTGCGGTTGGACGTGCAGAGCTCCCATGCTTACTGGCTCCAGGAGGAGGAGTTAGTCATCTGGATGTATCTCCCGCGTAAGTATAATTGCCTTTAGCTGGGTACTCTCCTTCGGTGTAGAGTTCCAAGAATTTCTGACCTCTTTTGTTCGCAGGTTCCTAGTGAGGCTGATCCTTTCGACGGGCTGGCTGCTTACGTGCAGGAGACTGCTCGGCTTATGAGGACCAAGGTCACTTCCCTCTAGCGAGAGAGCGAGCAGCTGTGGGAGGAGGTCAGGCAAACGAGGGTTGACAATGGCCACCAGGCACAAGAGGTCGTGCTCCTGAGGCAGAAAGTCGAGCCACTGGAGAAGATGGTCATCACTCTAGAGGACGACAATTCCCGCCTGTCTCGAGACCTAACAACGCGACTTTCTCCCTTTGAAGTAGATCGCGTGATAGAAAGAAGGTACTGGGACGGGATCCACCTATGCCGGAGGATTGCCTCGCTCACGGCCGCTGACGTTCCAGAGGGCGTCTTCAACTCGGGAAATTCTGGGGTCCGCGATGGGTCTCGCCTGAGGAACTTTCTTGATGAGGCCGGCTTGTCAGATCTATAGCGGTGGATTTACTTGTGCACATCGCTTTTTGTCCATTCATTTTCTTTTTGTACGGCTTGTCCTTGTTTTGCACATATGAATGAGAAATTGCTCTTCTTTTTGCTTCCGTGTCTCCAAGTGTGATTTTAGAGATTATATCTCGTGTTTTTCGGCTAAGCTTGTAAAGTTATTGTCGCCAAGTCCCCAATCCGGCGCCTTCTTGTGCCGTGCTCGTCCTCCGTGGGAGGATGTCATCGCATCTCGCACGTTTAGTGGGAAGCTCGATCCAGTAGGGTGGGCGTCGTTGCTCTCCGGTGCTCGGTCCTAGCTCATGACTATTGTAGATTGAGGGTGCTCGCTTTTGTGGAAGAAGGTCACCGCATGCCTGCAATTCTTGCCCCATAAGGTTTCGTTGGCCATAAGTTGGAAGCTTCAAAAGCCCCCAGGCCTGATGTTTTGACCGCCTGGGTCGTTGGCGCGCGGCTGTTTTCTGGCCGCTTGGTGCGGAGCCACGACGCAAGGGGCCGCTTGGGCTGTTTGACCCGGAGTCGAGATTTTGAGGTGGCCTACTTCAGGCCGTTTGGCAAGGAGCCAAGTAATATGGGGCTGCTTGGGTCGTTCGATGCAAAGTCGAGGTTCTGAGGTGGCCTGCTTCGGGTCGTCTGGCACGGAGACAAGGTGTTTAGGGCCGCTTGGGCCGTTTGACGCGGGGTCGAGATTAAGAAGTGGCCGTCTTTGGGCCATTTGGCGCAGACGAGATCCTGGGACTGCCGCTTTTGGGTAGCCTGGCGCGGGGCCAAGGATTCAGTTTATGGACGGACATTTGTCCCCCCGACTGAGGGGCAATTTAGGTCGTTCTATTTTTTTAGAATGTTATGCATGCAAGCATTCACCTGAATAGAAACACAGGCTAATAGAAACAGTCAATTCTACTAAATAAAAGCACAATGCACGTACAAGCATTCGTCATGGTGTGCGTGTTTGTCATACTTAGGCCAGTGTAGCTCTACCGATAGTATTTTCTGAGGTTTGCGGTGTTCCAAGTCCATGGGACTAGCTTGGCGTTCTGGGTGCGTAACTTGTATGCTCCGCTCTGGAGCATCGCTGAGATGAGGAACGAGATTTTCCAGTTAGGGGAAAGTTTATTCCTATTTGTGGTTTTTCTCGCGGCCTTTACACTCCAGAGGATCAGGTTTCCAATCTCAAGCGGACGAGCTTTCACTCGCTTGTTGCGGTATCGCGCAATGCGCTACTAGTATGCTGCAGTTCATAGGCGGGCAGTGTCTCGAACAACCTGGAGCAGGTCGAGGGATTCTCTGAGTCTCTGGGAGCTCGTGGCCTGATCAAAACACTCGACCCGCAGGCAGGGCAATCCTACCTCAATGGGGACCACGGCTTAAGCTCTGAAGCAGAAGCTAAAGGGTGTCTGTCTCATTGGTTCTCGCGGAGTTTTTTGATATGACCAGAGCACGGAAGGCAACTCATCTATATACGAGCCCCTAGCGTCTTCCAGTTTGGTCTTCAATCCCTGCAGTAGTGTGCGGTTGGTGACTTCAACCTGCCCGTTCGCCTGGGGGTAAGCCACAAACGTATGTATTAGTCTGATGCACTGGTTGGCCCAATACTTAGTGAATCATTTGCCAGTGAATTGAGTTTTGTTGTCAGTCACTATGACCTCGGAAATCCCAAATCAGTAGGCAATGTTCTAGCGGAGGAATTTTGTTGTGTTTTGTTCGGTGATCCGAGCCAGTGGGACTGTTTTGACCCATTTGGTGAAATAGTCGATGTCTATGATGAGGAAGTTTCTTTGTCCGAAAGCTGGAGGAAGCAATCTAAGGATGCCGAGTCCCTACTGTGCGAACGGCCAAGGGGATTGAAGGCTACACAACTCTGTGTGAGGAAGGTGTGTCATAGATCCGTGGACTTGACAGCATTCACATTTCTTCATGAACTCCAAAGGGTCTTGCTTCATCATAGGCCAGAAGAGACCCTGCCGCATGATCTTGAATGTGAGGTTCTTCCCTCTGATGTGCGAGTAGCATAATCCGAGATGGATTTCGCTCAGGGCATACTCAGCCTCCTCGGGGTTTAGGCACTTTAGGTAAGGAGTAGAGTATCCTCGCTTGTATAGTTTCCCATCGAGGATCATGTACCAACCCGCTGACTTCTTAATCCGTTTGGCTTCGTCGGCATTTTCGGGTAGAGTTCTTTTCGTTAGGTACTTTTGATATGGGGTCATCTAGTTGTCACTTTCGCTGATCTGCAGCACTTCCTCGTCGGAGGCATCAATACTGGGTACGACGAGGATTTCATGCAAGTCCTTGGCGTATTACTCCGGAGATCTTGCAGCTGCATCTCTAGCTAACCGGTCTGCCTTTCAGTTTTTGGTCCTCAGTATGTTTTCAATCTTGAACCGTTCGAACGCCTGGATCTAGGCCTTGGCTCTCGCCAGGTACTTTGCGAGTTGCAGATTTGACGTTTCGAAGGCTCCCTAGATTTGGTTGACCACAAGCCCCGAGTCACTACGTATGACCAACTACTAGGCGGAGCATTCCTTTGCTTGGCAAAGTCCTGCCAGGAGGGCTTAGCATTCAGCCACGTTGTTAGTGGCTGGAAAGGTCAGCGACACGGAGTACGTAATCTCTGCACCGTCGGGAGTCCGCAGGATGACTCCGACTCCACTACCTGTCTGTGTGGACAATCCGTCCACATTTAGGATCCATGTCGGAATGTCTGGCATATCCATGCCTTTCGGGCTATTGGGGTCATCTAGAGTCAGGGTTGCCATCTCAACAATGAAGTCCACTAGGGCTTGGCCCTTGAGGGTAGGCCGCGGCCGAAACTCCACGTCGAACTCTTCCAACTCTATAGCTCACTTGACTAGCTATCCGTAGGTCTTCGGTCTCTACAAAATTGACTTTAGGGGTTAGTCCATCAGGACGATGATCCGGTGGGCTTGGAAGTAGGGTTGTAGCTTCCGCACCGAGTAGGTGAGAGTCAACAAGATCCATTTCGAGAGTGGGTAGTGGGTTTTTGTGTCTGTCAGTACCCGACTTATGTAGTACATCGGCCGTTGTGCCCCCTCATACTCCCTGACCAGCATAGAATTGAGTGTCGTGTCTGATGTAGCCAAGTAGAGGTACAAATTTTCACTTGCGCTTGGCGAGCTCAGGAGAGGTGGGTTGGTGAGGTATGCCTTCAGCTCTTTGAAAGCTTCCTTGCACTCCTCTGTCCACCGAAATCTGAATGATTTTGTCCCTCGAAGTACCTTGAAGAAGGGCAAATACTTTTTTGTGGACTTAGCTAGAAATTGTGAGAGAGTTGCCAACCGTCTTGAGAGCTTTTGTACTTCCTTTACCGTCTTCGGAGGGCTCATGTTGAGAATGGCCCTGATCTTCTTCGGATTCGCTTCTATGCTGCGTTGCGACACGATGAAGCCTAGGAACTTTTCGGATGTCACCCCGAATGCGCGTTCAGTGGGGTTGAGCTATATCCCATGTGCTTGGAAGACCTGGAAAGTCTCCTCTAGATCTTGGATGTGACTGTCTACCACATTGCTTTTTATGGGCATGTCGTGGACGTATACCTCCACGTTCCTCCTGATCTGAGTTTTGAACATCTTGCTTTTGAGAAGTTGGTAGGTTGCCCCAACACTCTTGAGGTCGAATGACATTACCTTGAAGTAGTACGTCCCTTGGTCAGTCATGAAGGAGGTGTACTCCTCGTCGTCCTGGTGTGTCCTGATCTGGTTGTAACCTGAGTAAGCATCCATGAAATCAGGAGCTCATATCCGGACGTGGAGTCCACCAACTGATCTATCTGTGGGAGAGGGGAGCTGTCTTTTGGGCAAGTCTTGTTCACGTCGGTGAAGTCCACGCACATTTGCCATTTGCCGTTGTTCTTCTTCACAAGAATGACATTGGATAGCCAGTCCAGATATTGTACTTTTGTGATGAATTTGACGTCCAACAGCCTCTTAACTTCCTCTCTTATGGTTATTAGCT
The DNA here is from genome assembly GCA_025585075.1 of Nepenthes mirabilis. Classification (NCBI taxonomy): domain Eukaryota; kingdom Viridiplantae; phylum Streptophyta; class Magnoliopsida; order Caryophyllales; family Nepenthaceae; genus Nepenthes; species Nepenthes mirabilis. The sequence goes on along the minus strand of JAODPA010090832.1, from coordinate 3,706 downwards.
TTTCGACGAAATGGTTCTTATGCTTCTGCCGCACGAGCTTGTGGCTGAGATAGAGGTGCTGCTTGTGGACCATTACTCCAGCCGGTATCCTAGGCATATCGACAGAAATACATGCAAACATGTCGGGTTCTTTCGTAGGAAGGTAATCAGTCGATCACGATCGTCTTGAGAAAGGGAGCTGCTCACGTGTACGCATTTCTCCAGCTCGGTAGGGTCTAGTGGAACCGCTTCGGTTTTCTCTCCCGATTGAGCCTGTTGTAGCGCAGTCTGGTCGCGGAGATCCATGTCTTCATCCAGATGGTTCGGCGCTACGGGCATAACTTGGGACAAGTAGCACGTTCGTCCCATCGCCTGGTCTCCGAGTGCCTCCCCAACGCCACATGGGGTTAGAAATTTCAGCTTTAGGTGCAGTATCGAGGTGACAACTCTGAAGGCTGCAAGGCATGGCCTCCCCAGGATGGCGTCGTAAACGGACAGTAGTTCTATGATGAGGAATGTTAGCTCTCGCGTCGCGATGCGCGGGTAATTTTCCATCGTGACTTCAAGTTGGACTGTTCTTTGCACGGGTACAGGCTCGTTGTTCAGACCATATAGAGGGCCATCGGCTGCTTTCAGTTGGCTTCACTTTAGTCCAAGTTTAAAAAAGGCAACTAGATACAATAAATTTTAAGAGATTCCATTGTCAATAAAGACTCATTTTAGCTAGTCGTCAACCATGACATCTGAAATAAGGGCAGATATAACAAGGGGGTCAAAATGAAAAAATGTTACATGGGCCATATCGTCACTACTAAAGCTAATGACATCACTCCTATCCCCTATCTTCGCTGTCTTACTGCTGGAAGTCTCTTCAGGGCGTGTCTGTCTATTGCTCTTAACTGACGCTATCGAAATCATACTGATCATGCCTGCGGCCATACGGTTCCTGGGTGGCTCACTCACGTCTCCTTCCGAGGTCGCGGGGGCTTGCCCTGAATCCTTCATGAACAATTTGAGGTGTCCACAGTGGATTAGATATTCTATCTCCTCCTGCAGGGTCCAGCAGTTCTCCGTGGAATGTACGAGGCAGCGGTGGTATTGGCAGTACTTCGTCTGGTCACCGCCGTTCGGACCCTTCGGTGCTTTCGACCACTTGAAGAACTTTTCGTCCTGGATTTGTATTAGGATGTTCGCGGGGGTATCATTCAGATGAGTCAGGGACGTTGGTCCGTGCTCCTTCCTCGATCTCGGCGAAGGATGTGGCTGCTTGCGACGTTCCTAGAAGCGGCTGCTGTCGCCGTTCCTCTTCTTGCTGACGCTGGGTTCGGGAATCTCCAGAGGGTGATCTGCGTGTTCTGGATGTTTTGTCTCGTTGGCTTCCTCTACTGAGATGTAGGCTCGAGCGATGAATTCAGCCTCTTGAAAGGTCTGAGAGCGTTGTTACGACAGGTGCTTGAAGAAGTCCCCCACCGCCAATGTAGCGACAAAGGCGTTGAGCTTCAGCTAGTTGGAGAGTTGGGGGATCCTACGCGCCTCGGTGATAAAGCGGTTGAGGAAGCGCTTCAAACTTTCGTCCGTCCTCTGTCGGAGGCGGACCATGTTCCAAAGTTTCTTCTCCTCTCTCTGGTTGGAGGCGAACTGGCTCAGGAAGCTGTCTGCAAGCTCGTTGAAGGAACGGATGGAGTTTAGTGGGAGGCCATGGAACTAAAGCAGCGCATCTCCCCTGGGGGTGACGGGGAAGCACTGGCACATCATGACCTCGTTTACTCCCTGGAGGGACAGGTGAGTGCGGAAGTAATTGAGGTGGTCCATTGGATCTTTGCTCCCATCATACCCTTCCAGCACAGGCATTTTGAACTTTCGAGGGAGCGGTTGAATTCGGACACCCATGGAGAAAGGTGACCTCCGTAAGTTCGTTGAGGTTTAGACATGCCTCTCCTTGTTCAGGAAATCCTAGAGCCCCCTTACCTTTTCTTCCATAGGGGGGCCGAACTCGCTTCTCCTTGCGTTGATGAGGTCGCGTAGCTCCGTGAGACCCTACTGGTGCTAGTGGTTTCGTCGGTGGTGGCGACCGTCCGGGCGGGGCGGTCGTGCGCTATCGGAGTCTGCAGCCATTGTCCCCCGTTCACTGCAGGAGTTGTGGGGGTTGCGCCACTCTAGTCTCTTCTCCCGCTCGACTTGACCAGGGTGGCTTCCAGCCTCAAATTTGGCCCTGCTGTCGGAGGCCGCTTGGGCCCCAACGTCCTCAAGCCGGTCTAATCTTTCCCTGGGGGCTCTTGCATGGCTCCTTCCTCGCCTGGAGGAGGACTCCTGGGATGCTGGGGGAGGAGCTTCCATCTATGGTGTGCCGATTCGGTTGCAAAGGGCCTGGGTCATTAGTTTCATGTGGCTCATGTCCACTGCGAGGCGGTGGATATCGGGCTTCAGAAGGGCGTCTGTGCGGCTACCCACTGAGGGGTCATCGCCACGGATGACTGCTTCTCTTGCTGGGGCACTCACTTGTGCCCTTGTGTTGACCATTTTGCTGTAAGAGGTTGAGTTGTGAGAAGGAGATGCTAGGCTTCTTGTCTTCTTCCCTCAGACGGGGTCAATGTTGTACCCCGAGTTTGGGTTGTCGTACGAATTAAGGAGCCTTCAGATTTCACGTCGTCCTGAAGCGATCTCGAGCGGGTCTGATCTTCGTCACTGTAAACCTAGGACCTGCACAACACTACTAACAAATAAGAGGTTAGAGGCCCGACAAAATTTCTTCCACCGAAAATACTACGACGCTCAAATCAACAAATCTTTCGCAATAAACGGAAAGGGGGGTTGCACACAATTAGAGGAACGCAAAAGTATGCTGTGAACATGTAGGGAGTGCGTAAATGTAGGAATGGGAGATTGATGAGCGAATAAGGGAGGCCTGGCTTCCAGAATATACTGCAGTGAGTGGCTAATTGTAGCGGCTTGTGTTAGGCCGGAGAAAAGTGGTAGCTGGCTGCGTTTGTGAGAGCTTGCGCATGCAGGGGCATTTGTCTAGGTGCCAGGATGTTGTTTTCTCGGTGGCCAATTGATTGAGTTGATCAGAGTAGGATGCCAGGATTCTTTTTCTTGCCAAAGTGTGCTCTCAGAGTTTCTTCTGTACTCCCTGAGTGATTTTTTTCTCTCCCCACCTCTGAGTACGGGAGGAAAATTTATGACTCCTCTGGTCGGAGTCTTTGGCGCGAGAATCCTTCTTACAGGGATCCACTGGTCGCTGACCGTTGACAGTAATCACCGGCGTGTCAGTTGTCGTATTGTGGTGGCAGGCAAACTGCAGGGTGTCACAGGCCACGCTTGGTCTGCTTCTTGTACCGGGATTGGTCGAAGAGCTGTTGGTAGCGGTGTGAGTTGTGGCTTGCAGTGCTGACCTTCTCCCTATTGGCTTGCTTTCTCTGTTGCCTGTCAGCCGTATTAATGGGTTGTAGGCAATTCATATTAGCCGCACGCCTGGGCTGCCACTTAGGCTGCTTCTGGATGTGGGTCAAACCTGTCGTGTGGGCCGTTGCTCCTTGGATTGGACTGGGAATTCTCTTGGGCTTTCATATCGGACCCAACAAGTAGGTACATTTTGTCCGTACTTCTTTGCAGATATTGGTGTACATAGTCTTGTACACATATATAGTTTTTGTACATAGTTCTTGTACAAAGATTCTAGTGTATTTTGTTTTTTAATTTACAGATTTGAGTATCCCTATTTTTTTTA
>JAODPA010090821.1:0-55254 GCA_025585075.1 Nepenthes mirabilis | reverse complement strand
ATGTCAAAATTTACATGGCCCCATTCAAAATCTCTCTCACTGTACCTGATTGTTCAGTGTGGTGCAGCCCCCTCATTCAAGTAGTTCGGGTACTCGGTATTTGTCGGGGAAGTCGGATAGGTCCTTTTCGCCGTCCCTCACCGCCGATCCTGTTGGCAGCTAAGTAGTCGCACTCCCCTGGGTGGAACTTGTCTGGAGCGTTTGAAGGCAAAATCTATGGGGCGTAGTTCAAAATCATTCAAGTAGTTCAAAATCTATCCTTATGCTTTCCGTTGTGATCTGCGATTCTGTGATCTATGGGGCGTTTGAAGGCAGCGGAAAAGCAGCAGCCTGGAGCGAAGAAACTCAGTGAGCGGCCGCTAAGCCACGCCGAACGATCTGCGTATTTCGCGAGGAGAGAGGCAGCCAAGGTCTTGCGGACGGTTCTTCAAGGTGACGCTACGAGACGAGCCGTTGGCTCCATCAAATCCCTCGTTTACAGTCCTTCCGTTAGAAACAAGAAGGCCACCTGGGCGCTTGTCTGTCAAACCCTTAAGCGTATGCTTGCTTCCTCTCTTCATCCCTTCAGCTTGCTGACTGTTTAAAATATGCAACTTTGGAATGAACTTTGATGCAAAATGTTGGATGTCACAATAGCGAAATTTGTGGTTGTTAATAAAAATCAAGTCCTTTCAGGTAGGTTGAGTTTTATTTGTTTTTTGAATGGTATCCAATTGACTCGTTATTTCAATTGCTTGATTGTTGTGCTTTATTTTGCTCTGGTTTTGTGATCCTTGTTATTGGTAGCCGAGTGTGCAACCACCTATGTAGCCTACCAAAAAACTGGAAACTCCACTAGAATGCTCCTTTGGGATGGAACTTCATTGAGAGTTGTGTTTGATGTTGTTGCAGTTTCTTGCAAGTCGTCAGATAATAGCATATCGCTGATTCGAGCTTTGTGTGGTGTTGGTCAATGACTAAGACCAAACTTCTTTTAGTTGTCAATGAATTCGTTTGTAACATGATGGTGAGCAATAAAATCCTCAAAACTCACTCTAAAAAACCAACAATTGTAACTTCTGATTATTTGTCTACTTAAATTGACAATAAAGAAAATGGCATTTAGAAAATTGTACCTGTTGGTTATTTCTTAGTGTTTTGCTGAAGTATTGTGGAGCTGTGTAACCAGCTATTTTCTATGACATTAGGTTTGCTTAACATGGCAAAATATGGCCAGATTGTTACCAGCATTGCATACCTAAATTTTTATAATGAACCCAAAGTTCTACCGAATTGCCTTAAGAAATGAGGACTTACTTGGAAATCAAGGGTAGCCTGATGGTAAGTTTTGGTTGTAAGAAAAACTTTATAAGAGGAAACACTTATGCAGATTATTAGAATCATCACGTTAATTCATGATTTCATGATGCGGAAACAAACATTATAGACTTACCTATAACCATGCCTAAAGTTCTTTTCTCGAAGAATTTCGAACCAGTTTTTGTTCTTTTACCATTATCTATATTCTATCATGAGAGGATACATATGAGAGGAGTCTCTATCATTGTCATCGTTTTTTTTTTTTTTTTTGGGATCACTTAAATTTAGAAACAATAGGAAGCTTTTAAAACCTCCACCCTATTATCTAGAAAAAAACCCCCTCACTCTCCTCTAAATACAATGGAAAATTTTATTATTTATAGGATAGAAAGATGACTGATTTTTTAATTATATAAATGTCATTTTTTTTTGTAAAAAATTGGATTAATTAAGGAAATAATTTTTCTAATAAAATATAATTAAACCAAGATCATTAACTGTAATCATTTCAATAAGTTGCTAATATGAGTCACGTCACACATTGGTAGGTCAATGTCTTATAAAAATATAACAATGAAAAAAGAAGACTCACGTTGGCTAATAAGTGGGGTCTCACCCCCAACTCCCCTTCCCTATCTTACCTGTCGAAGAAAAAAGGGATGACTTAGGACTGTCAGATTAGGGAATTATGAACAAAAACAAAAGGAGGTGTGTGATACTCATAATTGATTCAAATGAAGCCACTAAAATAAAATTTCGTGCTCAGTTGCCTTTGTGTTTTGTAGGCTTAAGTGATGTGGAGCTAACCAAATAGTATCTACTATCTGCTAATAGAATTGTTATCATAAAGGGAGACATAGGCCTAGAAGAATTTAGAGCGAGGTTATCATGAAAGATTTAACACAGCCGTCTTGTGACATATACTAGGAAATTGAAGATGCAAAGTGTAACAGCTCGATGTTTTGTACTTTTGTTAATTGGACTATTGATCTTTAATTAATATAATTAAATTGTAGAGGATATTTTTAGAGTAGATATGTGGTCTTTGGCCCTAATGGGCCTAGAGTATTTGGATCGTTAGCTTGGGTACTCGGGCCATCGATTTGAGCTTAGGTTATTTAGTAGACTTTGTTGAGTTAACTTAATTATGGACTTAGCTAACTAAGTGAACCCTACTACATTTGCATTAGTGGGATGAGAAATTTAAGGTTATCAAATTTGCTTCAAGCTTCTTGGGAAAGACAAGCTGCTTCTGCTAACGCTTCTATTTGCTACTGTGTTACGCTAATTACTAGGGGAAAGCCATAGAGTTGAAAGCCGATTGCTACTTTCTTGCCTTGTGGGGTAACGTAATAGAAATGTCTTTCTCTACTGTCTTCAGGTTTGCTTCATAAGTAAGCATGAAGGCAAGCTCCATCCTTTCCCTCATGGTGAAGAAAGCGTAGATAAAGAAAGAAAAAAAGGGCCAAGAATTTAACCCTTAAACTAATATTGTGGGCTGATTTTCATGATTAAAGTTGTGAGATTATCTTAGAGATAAATTATATGTAATCTGGAAGGATAATTAAAATAACAATAATTGACAATTTAGATTATTGTTTGGTTGATGGAAAGTTACTGAGGAAATATATATTTAAGCAATTTAGAGTATTTATACATTTGGCAACTTAGTCATCCATGCTAGGAAATTAAGAGCAATATTTTAGGTAATAAATAGGATCAATCTTGGAAGGAAAGAGGCTTAATTGGCTATTTGGGGAGTAGAGACAAAACGGTAATTTAAATTTATCCAAATTGACATTCAAGAAATTTACTAAAATAATTAAGAGGGAAATGAAAGGCCAATTCTTAACTTAATTATGTTTATCTTTTGTGGCTTCAAACATGGAAATCTTCCCTTGATATTCTCGGCTGATTTGCAATGCATTAGGAAGGTTTGATGTCTAGCTAAGTGGAGACCTAATTGTTTTTGGGCTAGTATTCAAATAGGTTTAAGAAATAATTGATTTAATTGTATATATTTTTGAAGGACCGACTTGGAAATTTCTTAGGTGGCTTGGTTAACTTGGGTTATTTTGCGCAAGATTTTACTTTAATAACTTGGGAAATAGATTATGAAAAAATGGAATTAAAGATAATTAGGGAGAAATTGAGACCCTAGCACTACACTAATCTAATTAGAGGTAAAACCCTTGTCTCCTTTGAAGGATAGTGTTTCGAATAATGGTGTGAATTAAGGGAGGAATCAGCTAACATGCTGAACTTTGGGAAGCAAGAATTTAAGGAGGACAGATTTAATCCTTAATCACCCACCTCTTCTATATATGGGCTGTGTGCTGTTGCTGCTAGAGGATTGGTTCTTCCATTCAGTTCCTACAACAATGTGAAGAGAGAGGGAGGAGAAGACAAGAAGATTGTCGTGCGCCATTGTTGCCTATAATTGAGAAAGAATGACACTCAAGGAAAGTGATTTCTCCATTATTTTGATGGTATCATATTGTAAAATTCCTTCTTTCCCTTTTGCTACATGGTCCAAATAACCATGTTAAATCCCTAGCAAAGCCGGTGAACAGTAACTGACTGTTGAAGAAGATGATGAGCAATACCCTGGGTAAGAAACAGTTTTGCCGAACGATTTTTGAGGTAACCATATATATGTTATATAAATGCATTCTTGTTAATAAAGTTTCCGTTTTTTATACTATGGCATGCATAGTTTAATCTTTTATTGATGACACATGATTTCAATTACCGAAGAGTTTGTAATTGTGTGCCGAAGATGTTATAATGAATATTGAACTGTGTTCATCTGACTTTTGGCTGAGATGATGGATGATTGTCGACCCAATTGTTCTTTGTTGTATTAATGCGTTCATACTAAGAAAGTTGTTTTTATATTATACTATGTGTAGTTTAATCTTTCACTAATGGAATATAATTTCGATTTTTAAAGTATTATTAATCGAGCGCTAAAGATGCACTGAAATATGTCCATCCCACCTTTGGTTGTGGTGGTGAGCGATTTTTAGGTCATTCATTTATATGTTAAACTTAATGGGTATACCGTAACTGGGCTGGCCCAATGGTCGAAAAAGGCCCAAATAGCCTGTTGGACGGCAAACTCCAACATTGGCCCAATAGGAGGTGAAGGCTCAAGTCCTGAAAGGCCCAAACGCTTTCTCAACGGTCAGCGCCAGCATTGACCGATTAAGATGCAGGCGGGCGGCCAACACGCGCCTAGAACGGTTAACCCGAGCGTTGACCGGAATTACTGTAACAATAGGCCGAAAATAAAAGGCTTTTCATGGGCCTGACCCACTTGAGCCCACGATCCAGTAGACGACCAGCAACGGCTCTTTCAGCACCTTCCACGAACTCAGTCAGCACCCAAAAAGGATATTGACAAAATTAGCGCCCTTTCCATAAGGAAGACGCCAGATTTTTCTAATCTCCTACCAACTAGGGCTCTCTAACGGTAGAATGTATGGAAGGAAGGTGAGCAATTTGGAAAGCCGCTGACCGCCACGAAGGGAAGCAATCTCAGCAAGTTTGGTAATTTGCGTCTCCCTATAGAAGGAAGGCCATCCAGAATGACGCAGGGGAACACACCTTCCAAACAAGGAAGATCACCCTGTCACCCTTAAGTAAGCCTTAGAATCCTCATTCAGGGCATGCAAACTTCTACTCACACAACGCCCATAACGACAATGAAGACAGACATACAATTCTTTGCTATCTGCTGACACTCAAAAAATCCAAGGTATACAATCGTGCTTCTGACAGTCGTTTACTGCCTCCCTACCATCCAGATTCAAGAAACGGCTTTGTCTCTCTTTCATCGGGAGATCCCCACACTCTTGCACTCTCTCTCTTTCAATTCTCAGTTTCAATAACATTCTCAGATTTTGAAGGTTGTTTACTGACTTGAGCGTCGGAGTGTTTTCGGTGGGACAACTTCCCGCTGATACACTGACCTCGTATTTATTTTAGTGGTATGCAGGATCCAAACTCAGTGAACGGAGTCGGAACCAAGACAAGCGGATCAGCCCGAATCTGTTCGATGTTCTGATCCAAGGACGCATCAAAACTGATGCGTTTTATACCTTCATGATTATTTATTTTATACTATGAAATGTGTAATGTAAACTTACATGGTCGAATTGAGGTTTCAATATCTTGAAGTAGTAGAAATCGACTGACGAAAAGACCTTGCCGATCACTGAATCTGGTTCCAACTTACTATTGATTGAAGTGACAATTCATGTCCAGGCTAATTGTTCATATTATAAATTAATACATTCATGACAGTAACTTTGCCGTTACTATTCTTTGATATGCTAAGTTTAAGATAGTGTTGATGAAATGTGATTTCAATTACCTGAAGATATAGAAATTAATTTATGAATATGTGATGATGAGAGTGGAAATTGGCATACTGCTGCCACGACTGAAGCTAATTTGTAGCTGTTCATGTACCGATTAATATTTAAGTTGATGGTTTATGTAAAATAAGGGCTAGGAGGCATCATGTTTTGGACTATATGGCTTGTGAGCTGTGATGGGTCTAGTGAGATAATAGGAGTTGGATATTTAGTTTATTCATGAAATTTCTTATCTCCTTGGTAATAGTTTTTTTGTGTTGCCTTTGATTGTGTATGTGACATTCTTGGTTACTTTATGATTGGATAGAAAAGATTGTATAAAAATATTATGATATCAAAGAGTATAAAATCTGTGGAACTGTAGTATAGTTTATAGTTGTTCGACATCTTATATATCCATATCTAGTGGATTGAGGTTTAGGTTTCATGGAGGGATACTTGTAGTTATGTGATCATTGTATAGTGTGTTATTGAGAGATATCATGTCAAGGGATATTGGGTTTGACTTGTTTAGAAAGTTGAGGATTCTCTAAGGCTAGTTTTGATGTAGAGAGTTAGGAATTCTCTTAAAGTAGTACTTATATCGAAAGTTGGGAATTCTCATATAGGATTTGGTTGACATGTTTCCACACCTGCAGTGGCAAAGTCTTGGGAGACAATGGATTTGGTCACATTTTAAATTTGCGAGTATTGGCTACCTCGTGGTAGTTACCTAACTGTTGGGAACGTGAATACACGGCCTTATATTTATAGTGATAGAATAAGATTTGAAGAGATTGTTGTGATATCTCATATTGTTAAGATATCTGTTAAGATTGATTTGATGGAATTTATATTATTAGTGAGATCCAAATTTGGTGGAATTCTTTTGTCTTTGTGATATGCGGTTTGGTGGGACCTATTCTTATTATTTCTTTAAGTCATATTTATGATGAGTTGTAGTGTCTTGGATAAAATTTAGTGTTGAGCTTTATGTTGTTATCGCTTTCGAACATCTTGATATTATCTATTCGAGATGATTATTGACCATTATGTATTGTTAATTGTTATTGGTTATTAGGTAATTATCTCACCATTGCATTTTCTTGGCTCTAGATTAGTGCCGGTGGATAGAATTAGTCGGTGATTGGGTTTAGTTGTGTTGCTTGCATGAGGGTCACAAAGCTTAGATGTTTTATATTGGAGTTGGTGATTATTCACTTCTGTAGACTTTACTAGTTTTTGAGATATAGTTCTAGGGGGTTGAGTCCCCATTATTGATGGTGATGTATGATGAATTTTATTTTTTTGTTATTGTTGTGAGGATTATTTATGATTATTGTTGATATTTAATTTATGTGATTAATTATTATGATGATTTATATGATTTTTTGGAGTCAACGTAATGGTTTGGGCCTGTGATTGTTGACCGGACTTGGGTCGTGACAGTTATGACATTGAAAAAATAAGGTTTTATGAGAACATTTGAGGACTGAAAAATTAGAAATATTCGATTAATATTATGATTTGTTAGGTAATTAGAGGATTCAGGATATTGGCGGTCATTCTAGGTCAAGGCTTATGATATGCTTTGGGACTTAGGATAGGAGGTATTGTAGGTCTTGAATAAACGGGTAGGCTAAAATATTAGAATAGGGTAGGTTCTAAGTTCTCTTGTTTTATAGGATATCGGAATAGTACAATGTGAACATTGAAGATTTTTGCGGAACTAATGGCACAGAAGCAGATATTTCTAATGTTCTTAGAGCACTATAGCTAGTGGTTCAGCTTTTAGACCAAGTTATTAGCACCTTGACTTGTAGATCTCAGGCAGTGAATGCACAAACTTCTATTATTCAGATGCTCAGGAGAAGATGACAGCTGGAATTGATTTCTACACTAGGATCAGACCATTGCCTTTTTACTAAATAAGCGACGAAAGACTAGCAAGTCCTACGGCAGGCAACGTTGTTACAATTATAGGAAGTCCGGTCATATTACCAAAGACAGCAATGCACTGGCATTGGAAATTACTGTAGTGACACCTTCTCTGAGTCAAGCTGAACCAGGACACTGTTTTAGTTGTGACAAGATGGGACATTTCCCTAGGGATTGTCATGCACTTAAGAAGGAAGTATGAGGGAAGCTTGATCAACAGCCGCATGGATTTTTGGAGAAGTTTTCATTGTTTCGAAGCTCGAGGTGCTGACTTTGCTGTCTACCTTTGAATATCAGGTGGAGAATATTCATGGCGTTGTGTTTACAAGGGAACTAGAAGAGCAGATGATCGAAAATGACCCTATTAGTTTCTAGATGTGTTCCAGATGAAGTGCTTGTACTTACACCAAATAGACAATCAACTTCTCTATTGAGTTGATTTTGAAGGCTACATCAAATTTCAAGGCATCCCTTATCTTATGACACCAATAGAGTTCGAGTTGAGGTTGTAACTGTAGGAGTGGGACCTCGTCAGGCCTAGCATATCATCGCGGAAGGATTTAAGGACTACACTTGAAGTAGAGGAACGGCTCCTTACAACCTTGCATTAACTGCTGAGAATCAGAAGAGACGGCAATCAAGATCGAGCAACCATCATCGAAGACTTGAAGACCAATGGCAGAACCCAAGTATTTTTGAGAATTGATGGATGGTTAAGTATCGATGGCCGTAGATCAAAGACTGATTCACTCTAAAGAAGTGTTGATGGAAAAGTACGAGTGCTATATGTTAAGGACATCCTTAACCACAATGGGTCAGGCATTCAAGCCGCATTTGGATCTATACGAGATGGTGTATCAATTACATTGGGTTATCCCAAGTACATCTCAGAGTATGAGAAATATTAGAGGATTATTTTGTGAGATTTAGAGAAGCTTACTTTGAATAAATTTCAGTGTTCAAGTGTCTATTATGGAGGAGATGACATTCTTAAGCTTTTTATTTGGTGGATCAGGTGCACTAATGAATCATTAATGATAAAAGCAGTTGTTGATTTGGGATAGACCTTGGCAGACTTAGATGCAGGGTTTCAAAAGTCTTGGTGGTCATTATAGGATGGTCGGATGTGTTTAGTGGCATCTATGTTATGGATTATTGGGTATGCTCCGTCACCACCTTTGGGTGAAATTGTCTTATGATTCTATATAGTTAAGGTTGGGAAATTAAGTAACCAACTGATAACCTAGAGTTAACCATGATCGTGATTGCTTTAGAGTCTTGGCAGCATTATTGTATAAGAGAAAAAAATTCATTATTGGTAGTAATCATTTTCAAAGAAAGAACCTAAATTATGGAATTTGAATAGAGTTTCGGTAATATTATTGACTGCTGAATTTGGCATTATTGAGGAGGTCCATGTGGCAACTAACACTTGGAGCCCTGAGACAATAGGCCCGCGCTATTCGTGTAGTACTCATTATGGGTTGTAGGAATTGCAGCTTCGTGATTTGGGAAAACTTATGTTGTATAATTTAAAGCTCATGACAATTATGTTAATTAGAGGAAGGATTAATTGGTCAATTGATTGTGTGGGAATACCAGATATTAGGAGAAGTGAAAGATTGTCAAAGTCAGTAAGCTAGAGCTGATAACCGAGGATTATTTCATATTGCAAGTTAAGCTTGGGATTATGGAGAGGTTCCGAATGGACTGACAAAAGGACTCAGTACTTATGGACATCAAGGATGACTAATCCATAAGTCTCGAGTTGACTACTATAGGAGAGCCATCTAAGGAAGGAGAGGGGATGTGCCTTATATTAAGTTTAGATATATTTCCTTAATAACAGGCATTTTCTTGATAAAGCTTAGGAAGAATAAAACCGTAAGGGCACATGCTTAAACTAGTGACCCAAAGTGGACAATATTTGATTATGTGGACTCGGACTGCTATATGATGGTACCAGGCCAATTCTAGTTAGTAGTGTGTAGATGTAAGTCAGGCAAGTGTTGAACCGTGCTACATGCAACGAGGGTGTCGTTTTTTAAGTGGGTTGGAGTATGGAAGCTGATATCTAAGATTCCATATCGCCTGAGGAAGGAGAGGGATGTGCCTTATAGTAAAACTTAGATATCTCAATGATTATAGACCATTTTCAGGGAAGTCCAAGAAGAACAAAATTGTGAGGGTGTAGGGCCATACCTGTGGCTCAAAGCGGTTAATATATTATTATGTGAATTTAAGTTGTCACACAGAGAATGCTTTGACTGCGTGGATTGTAGATGAGGTTATATATGACTAACCTCCAATGTTGGGACTTGCGGATGTGTTGATTTTTTGGCTGTATTTGGCAACCAGTTCTTTGTCCTCAGTTTTCCATTGCAAGATGCATAACTCTATCTTATAGGCGATTGGTAATGTACACTAGTTCATACTAAATGCTTGAAGTGCAAGCAGTAATTAGAAAGACAATGTTTGCTAGCATGCTAGTTGGGATGATACAGTAATGGCTGCTAGCATGAGTTTAGGGTTCAATTGATGGCTATGATAGAGAAGCCATATTAGTCCAGGCTATAGGAAGAAATAGTCATGTTAGAGGTTTTTAAAGTGTTTAGATTTCCTTATTGGCTGTTGTTAAACATAGTGGTGCATTGGCATGAAGCTTCTTGAGTCGTTTCCTTTGCAGCTGTTTGTCTCACATTTTAGATAGATTTCTGAAGAAAAATTACTAGGGAAATGTTTCAAAACGGGGTGAAATGTGTGGATATGGGAAATGACACCACTAAGATTGAAATCTGGTGGATAAATCTCATATATGTTGCAGATTTACATGAACTCGCCCTAAATCACAAAGAAATCTTGAATTTGTCTTTGTTGATCTTGAAGTAAACCATTCCTGTGATTTTTTGAAGGCTCTAGATGTTGACAAAGATTATAAGAAATGTGGTTGATGTCACTCATCCTCTGCATCAGCCAAGCCAAGCTTTAATGATCTTTGCTGGGGCTCTAATTAACCAAAGGATCTGTTTAGGCCTTTTTTATGCACCTTGAGCTGCGGGGAGTAAGTGGAAGAGGGAGATAGAAGGAGAGAGGTGGTGTGGAGGTAGTGGGCTATGAAGCACGGACACCAATACGGGATTCGGACATGACATGATATCGACACCCCAACACGCTATTTTATAAAAATCAAGGACACGACACGTTGGGGGTACATAAACTAAAATTATGGTTTATAATTTTTTAATTGATAAACACTACTATTTTATACTTAATTTGTGGGTTATCACATTCATTTGTGATGAAAAAATTAAATCGTTGCTCTACAAAAGATCAGTTGTGTTATCGCCTTTGTTTGTTTCATCTCCATGTTCGTCTCATCTTTCTCGAATCTTGACTTTATATCTTATGAAAATTTGGTAAAAAAAAAGCGTCGCTTGCCAAGAAAGAAGTCTCTCTTGACTAATGGGGAGTGGGGACTATTGACAAAAATAAAAGAGAGAGGTACTGTTATAAGTTTTTAAAATTAAAAAACAGCTCACACTTTTTAGAATTTACAAAATGGCCCACAATTTTTTAAAAAATATAAAATTACTCAAAGTGTCCAAAACGTGTCGGGATATATCCGGAGCGTTATCAGAACGTGTTGGGACGTGTTTGAACCGTGTTGGATAAAAAAAATAAATTAATACATGTTGGAGCTTGTTTGGGGCGTGTCGGTGTCCAACAAGTATCGAACACCGACACTCTAAGCCCAAAAGAGTGTCTGTGTTTCATAGGCAGTGGGAAACAAGGAGAGAGCTAAACAGAAGAATCCGCCAACAGCCTCTTTGATGCTGTGGCTGGGGTTTCACAAGCATTCATTTCAACTTCTCCATTGGGCTGCATACCAAAAAAGATAAAAATGCAAACTTCGAGCATCTAAAAAACTGTTGCACTTGACTCTAACTCTTCAGTCACTCAATCTCTTTTAAGGTTTCATATTCAAATATTGTAGAAATATATGTCGAATGGTTTTTAATTTGGTGTTTCCTATGCATATTGGCTTCCTGTATTTTTGGGAAATGCTGTTTCCTCGTTTTTGTATCATTCCATTTCCTGTTTCCATTTCCTATTCTGAAACACAGTCAAAGATAAATAGTACCTTTTTTCAGTTTTTATTTGGTAAGCATTACCCGGGCGTGTCTTTCCTTCCATCTCCTGGTCCCGTCAATTTCAGTCCTGAAACTTCAAGGCTGGGTGTGTCTTAAGTTTTAACTCATGCCTTTTTGGTGGGTAGGCTATCTATGTGGCCACATGACCTTTTTGGTGGGTAAGTTATAACATTAAATCTTTTTTTGGTTGATTTCAGATCTTCTTCTTATCAAGGATGTGCTACAGGTTGCGGGCTTACTAAATAGAAAGTGGAAGGTAAAGACCTATTTTCGGCATATCAACGTGATGTTCGGACAGTATACTTTAATAGGGAATTGTGTTATTCACTTGATTTTAGTTGTTGCCTTCTTCTCATTCTCTATTGGAATGCAATTTCTTATTTGGTATGAAAACTGAAACTGTTTATTTTCACTACCTTGAAAATTTTAATGTTTGACATTGAATGCTTATCTTGTTGCTGCAGAGACAGGAGGAGTTAATGTACATAATAACCTACGACATCCTCTTTGGAAAGGTATTTGGTAGTCCTAAAGATTTGTTTTGCCTGACTTTTGGAGGGACTATGATTTCTGGGACATCCAGCCGCTCATTAATCTTGGACTGGCTAACTAGTCTTTTTGTGTAATTAGTAAACATGAAACTCATAATAACATTATCCATATGTTTTTTAAATTTGTTATTTTATGAAGGATTTTGCTTTTGTGAATCCCCAAATAATCACCTTCCTTGAGCGGTGGCTGGTGGCTTCCTATAGAAAGCTATTTCTTAGGGCTTCTACTTTCTAGCGATATACTTCTCCTTCGAAACAAAAGTTTCACTAAAAAACCAATTCTGAGTAGGGCTTTTCTTTTTAGAAGGTTCGTAGAGGACAATTTGGATTTGGTAGCCATTATCCCATCTATAATTCAGGCATGACCTTGTGTTGCTGTTAGAATTATTTACTTAATAATTGGGCTCTAATCCCTGAAGCAATATTGAAATGATAGCCATTAAGATGGAGCACACTACCCATTAAATGAAAGAAGCTTCAAAAAAGAAATAAAGAAACAGAATAATCGGTGGTTGTGACGCCTAAACTTGGTTATATGGGGACCAGTTTACAATTTTCTTTAGATGGAGTATTCTATAAGTATGAGATATATTTTATGATTGGAAGAAATTGCTCTAACTTAAAGGAAAATATGTGAAATGTCTATTAACCATGTTGTTTTGAGTGGACTGTTGGACGTTTATGTGTTAACTTGTCCAAAAAGGAAGTGGCTGAGATAATGATAAGGTAGATTTGTGGTCCTACTTGAAGAATATGATACACAATGATATCACATGAGAGAATGTTGGAGTGAAATCAACAAAAGACCATGTGTGAGACACTTTTGTTGTGCTTTGATCATGTAAAGTAAAGAGCAACTTGTGCAATTGTAGGGAAATGTGAGGGATGGAGAATTCTTGATATATTCAAGGTAGAAAAGAATGAAGAGAAGCTTGAGGGTGAAAATAAACAAGTTTTGGCATATGTGGAACTAGTAGATAAACAACCCAAGACAGAGATGGGGTACTGTGTGTGTATGTATACATACAAATACATATATTTATTTTCTTTTGGCTCTTAGGATTGTAGAGAGATGGGGAAAGAAAAATGGTGAGACACGTGAGAGACATCTTCTATCATGTACATTCGAGTTGCTTGCTAGTGCTTTCTTGAACAGATAGACAGGGGAACTGCCATGATTGTAGCAGAAATCTTGTATGTAAAATAAATTGTTGCACGATCGGTGTCTTTCTTTAGAGGACCATTGAGGCATTAAAGGGACACTATTTGTAGGTAAATACTGAAAGTTAAACGATTAAGGTTGATTGAAGTATTAAATGCTTGTGTTCAGGAAGATGCTATTGACAAATGTCTAAAATGCAGGCCACTCTTTTTTAGTAGCATGACCACAGAAGAATAACGTGTTTTTTTTTTGTACCCCATTTTGTTGAGCAACGGTAAAACAAATGGTATAGATGATAATGCCACCAAAAAAAATGGGTGATGTTTTGGAAAAGAAATATATGGGAGAATATATCCTGTAAAGTCTAGCACTGTATAGGATATGTTTTGTCGAAGTTTAAGGATAGGTTATACTATTCAGCATGGGGTAGCTATATTATTATATTCACTATTGCTTTATTTTTCGCCCAAGAATTCTTCACTTTGTAGGAGTTAATTCCATCTTGCATGCCATACCCTTGCTAATTGAACTTCATGCGACCCCATCAAGTTCCCATTTGTCTTTGGTCCATGTATTGGCCCTACTACATGAAGTTTAGGAACATGTATTTAGTATACACAACCACAAAACAACAATCTCAGAAGATACACAAAATTGCTTCAAAATACCACTAATAATAAAAAAACAAATGGGAGAGTACCATGACCAATTTGGAAGGCAGAACTTCTGCTGGTAATAGACCCAAGACAAATGTGGCTTCCTTCTGTCATAGACAAAGCTCCTTTAGAGGTAGATGTTCTGCTCCAGCAGGTATCACCATATTCCTGATAGGGGGCGGGGCTTGAAGTTAGAGAGCATTCACACAAGAAAGCATTGACAAGGTTAGAGCCTGAAATTGCCCTTTTTTTCTTGAATAAAAGATAGGGTCTTTTCAAAATGGACCCCCAATGTGCAGCCACAAAAATTAGATATTTAAGAGCTTTAGACGTAGAAGATAAAAATGGGTGCTGAGCTTTACCAAAGCCAAGCTGAATTGCAGAAAAAATGGGATTTCAATGATATTTTGTAATGGATGACTGTTGTCTCTTACGGGAACACTTTATCTGACTTTGCTCTTAGGGTTCTGTTTGTGGCTAGTGTCTGTACATTTGAATTGAGAGGATTTTGAGGATATTTCAGAGAAAAGTTGGGCTTTGGTGTAACTGTGACTTAGTCATTGTGAATGTTTCTCTTCAACAAGGTGGTCTTCCTTGGAAAGAACATTAAAAAGTCCTTTAAGTATATTTGAAGATGGTTGGGTCTTTCCTGAGGCCCCTCTTGTATATGTCATAGTGCATTTTTGTGTAATGGTTTTTAGGGGTGAGGGGCCAGGGGACATAACTGGGTATTTCTACATACATTTTGCACTATATGAATGAAATGAGCTACTTATCTATCCCCCTGGAAAAAAGGTCCAACAAAATGAAATTATAAAATTCTAGCCAAATTGAAATTATAAAAACCAAACCGACAAACTGAAGTTGGGACAAACATCGATAACCGTGCTAATTCTTCTAATAAAGATACTCAATCTTACCTAAGAGACCATTATACAAGTTACAATGAATACAATCAAGTGTGATATGCTTATGAAATTAATATTGTGTTTTGGGTTTAGAAACCCATTCTCCATCACCCAGTCAATCATATTTATTGAGTTAGCCATTGTAAGCTCGATGTTCATGGGGGGGGGGGGGAATCAGGTTCTGGCTATCTGGGGCAGGCTCATTTTGGGCTTAGATTGTGACAAAATTGCATGATAGTTGATTTGTCTTGTAAATGTTAATTGTGCCATTTTTGAGTTAGATTACTGTTCTGTTGTGTTGATGAGGTTCGGTTTTCTCTTATCAAATCTGTGTCAAGTTTGAGATGCATTATCATGCTTTGTCTGGAATCCCCACCTTGCTTGAGACATAGTCGTTTTGACCACAAAATTTAGGATCCTCGAGAACCTCCATCACCTCTTCAATAATATTTTTGTCTACATCTGAAAGCTATGGTATTAGAATATTACTTTTGGTTATTGAAGGAAAAAACCTTGCTCATTACCTAAGCTACCACTGTGCTGTTTACAACCTGTCCCAGAAGGTTAAAACAAAAATGACAAAATGTTTGTGGAATTATTTTCCTTTAATAATTTATTATTACCAATCCTGCAAGGATGCATGCTGTTCCTGAAGATTCTCTCCGATTGGAATCCTCTCCCCAAGGGTTGCTGCTGACTTGTTTATTTGTTCCTCTCTGGTGCTCAAAAATTTTCATTCATCTGATGACACTGACAAAGTATACATTGTGGGTATTACATGCAGTGGTTGATGTATGCATCCATATGCCAACTCTTGTATGTTTCATCACTGTTAATTTTAATTATTCACTTCAGGAAATTTCATCTCATGGCACTGCAGAAAAGTTTCTTCTGCTCAGGGAAGGTGCTCTTCAATCAGCTCTTGCACAGCTTTTAGTTAGAATGAAGGTCAAACAAGTTGAAGACTTGCCTTCCATTTATCGAACTCGTGGTTTGTTTTATAATCCTAAGCAATTCGTGGTTAATATGTTGCCATATTTTATTGTCTCATAAATATGATTCAGAAATATATTTATAAATATATTCAGCAACACATGCTTCTCTAATTTTTTTTTTTTTTTTGTTTTCTTTTTGCTAATATCACTTTCTTTTGTAAGATGGTAGGTTTATCTTCTTATAAAGGTACTTCTGGAAGCTAGTTGCATGTATTGTCTCATCAGCTCCAAGTCAGCATAAATTAACATACTTCATTTGTGTTATGATAAAGGTAGCAACGTGTAATAACAATGCAACCTTAGGTATCAGTGTTACATATGACAAAGCATAGGTTATGGGTGGTGTATAATATACTTTTCAAATAAATCTCGAGGTTAATTTACCACGTTAAAAAAGGAAGCTTATTCAACTCATGGATGCTACTGATATCTGTGGGCATACCATTGTTTATCAATTTGGTTCAGACCTTGATGCTGCTACTCAGGCGTTATTCAATAAAGGTGCAAGGCTTATGGAAGTTCAAATTCACTGTTTAACATGATAGATTTGTTTGCGGCTTGGGAGAGGAACATAAATAAACTATGCATTTCTCATTTAATTTAGATTTAGTTTACAGTTACTCTATACTTCTATTGGAATGGTATTCACCTGGGACAGGGAGAGCGGGTTAGGTTGTACGGGATCACTATTCTTATCAATCAGGGACTATCATTTCCCTCAGACAGCATTTATGTTGTTCATCTATCCATTTTGTCATTTTTATGAATGAAGGATTCTGCTTGTAGGAAAAGATGAGACGGATTTATGTTAACAGAAACCAAAATAGAAAACTCAGAGAACAACTCCAAAGCATTGTTTGAATCATCCTACCTTTTTCTAGTTTAAATGTGATAAGGACAAAGTTTATTTTTTGGATATGTTTCCATAATTTTTTTATATGTTAGAGATTGTTGCAGTTTTGTAATTTGAGTGTTTTTTCAAGATATCTAGGAAATGTTAGAATTTTATTTTGCTATTTACATATTTTAGGTCAACATTGTTTATACAATTATACTCATTTCCTAATTGTTTTCATATTTGGTGTCATGTTCATTTAGGAAGTTATATGTATTTCCTACCTAGCGTGTGAGTTGGGTGCTTATATAATAACCCTAATTTTCTATTTCCGTAATTTTGGTAAATAATATTTTGAGTATGGATATTGCCTAATAGTCCTTTGTTTCGTCCACCCTTGCTTCTTCCCTTTCCACTTTTTGACCCAGATTCTTCTTCTCTCCTCCTGTCTTCCTCCCTCTCCTTCTGTGATCAAAATGTCTCCCTTCTTAAGTTCTTTCTCTGGCATACAAATTCCCCTCCTTGTCCCTTACACAGGTTCTCATGTGGCCTTCTTTAATTGGAAAAAAAATGTGTTTTCCTGTCAAAGGAGGCAACTGAGGTCTAGACGTTTTTTACCCTTCTGTCTGTTTATGTTTGTTAAATGTTTGTTTCAACTCGGAAGCATTATTCACTTGCCAATTATAAGAAGTGGATTTCTTATTAATGCAAGCACATGAGCATCATAAGAATTGGATTTTGTCTTCAATCTTGATATGTGACAGAATAGATCCTTATTCTTTAAAGACCTTCTGTCAGTACACAAACAAAACTAATATTCATAAATCTACGGAAAGTTTGACAGAGTTTCCTCTGCAACTGGACTGAAACCAAAATTTACAACCTGTTCAAAAGAATCTATACAAGCACACAACTATACAAATATCATAATTTATCCTACAACACGCATACACAGGATCACAAACTGTCATATCATCCATGACTCCAACATAGTACTCCTAATTACAGCATTGAATCTAAGAGAGATGCCATCTAGGACCAATACAAATCAAAACATCAAAACAATGCGGAAGCAATTATACATCCAATGTTTATCGCAATACAAAAGTTAGGATGTTATCGGAATGTACAATTTTTAATTTAAAACTAATCATGTACATCCAAAATCCTTCAAGGTCTCCATACTCTTCAAAGATCTTCAATCCCTTCAAATGTTCTTCCTTTTAGTTAAATCCTATCTTCAATCCTTATTGGACTTCAGCGTATCTGGAGGGGGAAAAACAAAAGAGTGAGCCGAAGTCCAGCAGTATATCATAAAAACATGCAATTTAAATAGCTCCATATAAACATGAATGTAACGGAAGAATAATCGAGTAAATATCAAAGAACATATGACAAAACAAATAAGGAAATCAAGGACATATAACATGTAACAACAGAAGAATATTTCCGCGAATATCAAGAATATATAACAAAACGAATAACATATAGCAAAACAAATGAGGAAAGACGATAATTTGTTATGAAAGCAAAACAAAGGTCTTAAACCAAGTTCAAACTTTACTTATTTTTAAAATCCGACTTTACTAACTGAAGAGGGCCAAACTAGTAGACCCTACTAGTCAAGGGAACAAATAATCGAGGATAGATTGTGTTCACTCCTCACAATCCTAGGCTCGAACTGAAAATCCCCTTTGATGGGATTTATATATTAGAATACCTGCTAAAGGTATATTTGATTCTGAATTGAATTGAATCTACCCTCTACATTTAACGCCCTGAGGAGAGGTGAACCGCATATTACTCCATGGACAAAGTTATTCTCGATTACCATTATAACGTTCTAAGGCATGTCGGAGAATCTTATCTGACTAACTAATAGTCCTAGGGCTAATTTCACATTTACTTAACTGAAAACACATAGCTGAAATACTTATCTGAAATTCTTACTAAAATGCTCAATTGAGACATTTAACTGAAATTCCTTAACTGAAATAATTCTTACTCATAATTTCTTAGCCAAACTCCATCATATCCGAAGGCCAAATTCAAACTCATAAAATCAGTCGTTCAGATAATTTCATAGGGTTTCCAAAATTCGGTCATACAATTCCATTCAAAGTTTTCAAATACAAATTATCTAATAAACTTTGACAAAGCACCAATTTAGCACTTACATCTCAAAATCTCAAGTTTCCAAGCTAAAAGTCCCAAATTGGTTCTAGAGTTTTTATACGAAACTTCTGGACGAAATCGTACATAAATCTTGAACCAAAACACCAAATCAAAGCCTTAAAGCATAATACATATACAATATTATGCATTTGAACTGAAATCCCCAAATGTTCGAGTTAGGGTTTCAAGCTCGCCGTTCGGACGCTAAACGAACGCAAAACGCACATCAAACGACGAAATCGGAGTTATACATTAACATATATATGCATAAACTAAAAATCTACTCAAGAAATCATGAGAAAAACACATAAATCATAACAAATTTTCGGGAACAGGGTTTTTTGAACATAAATAACAAAATGGAGCTGTGAAAACAGAAAGCAAAGTTGGAGGTACATTTGCCTTAGCCTGAGCTACCGTTTTTCTTACTTGGATCGGAGTGGAACGACCTAAAATTTCCTTCCTTTCTTCCCCTTTCCCTCTTCTCTCCCTCCGTTCTCTGCTTGTGAAGAAAATGGTCTGCTTGTGAAGAAAACCAATGTTCTCTTTGGGACTTACTGGCAAACGTGCTCTTAATGTTTTGAAAAAATTTTGATTATAGAGAGTATGTTATTTTGTTTATGGTTAGTCTTGAGATACCGATGAGTTACTCCATGTGAACTAAAAGTCAAATGTTCAAACAATGGAGATAGCCTCTCTATAATGTAGGGGTAGCCTACATACTTTGACCATCCCTTGACCTTACCATTTAAGAACTTTGTGCAATGAACAATCCTTTTTAGTTTAATGTTGTATTGAGGAGAATGATTGAAACTTCTAGGTGTTAGTATTTGAGATGGTGGAACTTTATGGGAGAAACATAGCAAAACTTGGAAATGTTAAAAAAGACTTTTAGGTAGTGGACGATAAAGATTGTAAGCAATGTATGACGTAAAATGATAAATTGTATTAAGCAGTAGTAAAGTAAATCTTTGGAGAATCTATAGGTAGAGGAGCTAGCGCTAAGGAAGGATGGTGGTGGGATGAGAATGTCCAAAAGACAATAAAGATGAAAAGAGAGTACTATAAGGTTAACAACTTTGCAGGATTAATGAAAATTTTTAAAAATATAAAGAGAGAAAAAAGCTAGCAAAAAAAGCTGATAGTGAAGATAATCTAGAGTATGTAAGGCGTTGTATGCTATGTTTGGATCCAAACAGAGAGATACATATACAAATTTACTGGATCAAGAGGAAGAAGTAGGGATCTAGGTTATATTCAATGCGTAAAAGATGAAGATAATAAAATATTAGTAAAAGAAGAGGACATATAGGGAAGATGGAGGAGTTATTTTAATAAGCTTTTCAATGAAAATATAATAGAAGACCTGAATCTAGAAGTTAGTGAGGAAGAAATGAATAAAATATTAAAAGAGGTTCATATTATTAGAGTTCAAAAAGTTAAGTATGCATATAAAAAGATGAAAAATGGTCAATTGGTGGGACCAAATGAAATACTTAATGAAGTTTGGGAATATTTAGTAAAGTATGGGATAAAATTGGTTAAATAACTTAAAAATGATTTTAAGAACTAAAAGAATACCTTATAAATGGTGAAATATTTTAGTTCCTATTTTTAACAATGAAGAAGATTTTCAAAGTTGCACTTGTTATTGAAATGTTAAATTAATAGTTCATACTATAGAACTCTAGGAATAAGTAATAGACAAAGACTAAATCAAGAAACATACATATCCAAAATCAATTTCCTTTATGCTAGGGTGCTCCCCATTGGAAAATATACCTGCCTCTTTAGAATGTTATGGGGAAAATTTAGGGGGAAAAAATATTTATATAGGATTTTTATTGATATAGAAAAAGCTTTTGATAAGGTTCCTAAACAAACTTACAGAGAAGAGGCTAGTAAAAATATATAGATATATTCGAAAAATATGTATGCGGGGATAACAGCAAGTGTTAGAACCAATAGGAGGAAATACCAAGTCTTTTCCTATTATGATTGGAGTACATCAAGGGTTTGTTTTAAGTCCTTACTGACTTACCTTAGTTATGGATGAATTTATAATAGATGTGTAAGATGAGGTTCTTTGGTATGTTTTATTTTCAGATATTGTTTTAATAAATGAAAGCAGAGTAGGTTTAGTGATAAAATTAGCATGTTGGACCTAGGCTTTGAAAGCAATGGGTTCAAGTCACATAGAAGTAAAATTGAATAGTTAAAGTGTAATGTTAGTAATTCTATAAAAAATAATGGTCAAATTAATGTTAATGACGAAGATATTTTTAAAAACATAGATTTCACTACAATGGATCTATAATCCAGAAAAATGGAGAGATTAGTGATAAGGTAATACAGGATTCTTGTAGGTTGGTTAAGATGGAGAATAATATTAGGTGTGCTTTGTGATCAAAATATATTTTTAATATGAAGGGAAAATTTTATAAGACTACTCTACATTTATACTTAATAGATCAAAATGTCGGCAAATCAAATATGTACAAAAAATAAGCATTATAGAGTTGAGAATAGTAAGCTGGATGAGTAGAGTTATACTAATAGAGAAGATGAGTGTTGATATTTGTAAACAGTTTAAAGCTACACCTATAAAAATTAAGATGATGGAAGGACTTCTAAAGTGGTTTGGTCACTTAAAATGTAGCCAAATAAAGTGTTTGTAAGGAAATGTGAGTTAGTTGAGGTTAGAGAAAAGAAAAGAAGAGGTGGATTTAGAAAAATTTGGAGTGAGGTGCTGCAAATGATCTATAATTGTTTTTACTCTTTGAAAATATTCCACTAAATTGAGTGTAATGATGAAAACATATTAATATAGCTGACATAGTTTTGTGAGACTCATCAATACTTGTTGCATTGCGTAGTAGAGATCCCTAGATTATTGTTGAGGTTTCTTTAATGATGAGGAATTTCTCTCTTTCTGTGAGTTTATACTTCTTGATAATCAAGGCCTCTTAGGTAGAGTAGTAGGTGGCCTTTGGAGGACTTGAACCTTTATAAATCAACTTCACCATTCTCTCTTCTCTTCCCTCTTTACCTTATTGCACAAGTTACTTTCAATTGTGGCTATGCCTTGATTTTTTTTTTTTTTTTTGTGATTAATTTGAATTTAGCCTTTATTGTTCCTTGAATTAAATATATTTCTTTCTGCCGGGAGGTGGAACTATCAATTCAATCAAAATGGCAGATAGTTTTGAGACCACACTCCTCCTTCAGTGGTTTAGTCATCTTGGGACAGCAAAAATAAAATGCAATAAATTTGTTGCGTCTCCGGACTCAGGTTGAATTGGATTTGATCTAGTCACAGTTATTCTAAATCTGGATCCTGCACAACACAATAAAAAACGAGAGAATCAGAGGATAAATGGGGATTGCTCCCCAATAAGTTCTCCGACGTTCAAATTAGTAAATCTTTCTCAAATGAAGTGAAAGATGCAGTTGTATTAGTTTGGTTGAAGGTGTTTAGCTGGGGAATTTGGTATTGTTTTTGCATCTGACAGTGAGATGGCTTCTTTGCATGATGTGAATTAGATTTTCAGTCTTGCATAAGATTGGTTTTCTCTTGGAATGTCTCCTTTTTCTTTTTTCTCTCTTCCCTCATCGCCGTTGGATGCTGGTAGAATATTTATAATAGTAAGGGGTGGTTTTACCGGCTACATAACTGCCTTAGATAAGGTCAACCAGTTGGCCTTATCAACTTCAATCGTTACAGCCGGTTTTTCCAAAGCAAGATGTGGGAAGTTATTTGATAGATTCTTTGCTCGTTTTGGGGCTTATCTTTCTGGGCTTTAATGATCTTCGTTGGGCATTTGCTTCATTCGTGGGCGTTGCTGTTGATTAGCCTATCAGCTGTACCCATCAAAATTGAAACCTAAACTACACCATATTGGCAATTAGTTATGTGCACTCCAATGTTAAATGTATAATGTACTTGTGATTTGGAATGCCATTCCTGTTTCGTTCTTGCTTATGAATAACTAGTGTTATTTTCTTCTAGTCTGTTCATAAATCATCCCTTTGCTTCATTATATTTTTCCTGAATCAGTGTTATCCATTTGTGTTTCAGATGTATGTAAACCTCGGTATGTTCGTGTGAACACCCTAAAATTAGATGTTGAAACTGCATTGCGTGAATTTGGGAAGCAGTACATGGTATATTTTGTCAGTCTTTCTGTCTCTTTCTGCATGCGCCTCATTTTGCATTCTTGATATAGTGCAATTCCTAGAGAGGTTAATTGGTAATATGAAATTATCAGTTCACCGAAAGACATTGGTGATCTTTTACGTAGAATGATGGATGTACCTTCTTTGATGCAATATTCTGTTTATTGGGCTGTTGTTCAACAAGTAGTTTCATTTCTCTATATTTTGGATGATTTCTAATTTATATGTAATTTTGTTGGATGGCAATTCATAATTGAATAGGTTCAGAAGGACAACATGGTTCCAGACCTCTTAATTCTCCCATCGGGAATTGACTTGCATGATCATCCTCTTGTTGCAAATGGAAGTGCTTTTTTGCAAGTATGGATTTTCTATTTTTATTTTAGGGCTGGTTTGTGTTTTTAGGTTGTTGCTTTACTTTAATAGGGTTCCTGTGAGCCAAGTATGACTCGTGTCATAGTGGCAGTTCTTTCTCAGCTTCTTTACACCATTTTTAAAATTTATTTTATGATTTTGTTTTTGTAGGGTAAGGCAAGTTCTATGGTGGCAGTAGCCCTTGAGCCTAAACCAGGTTGGGAGGTGGGTTATGTTGTAGTGTTATATATATAGTTTTGCATACATACTAATTGACATGGTCATGGCTAAAAGAATAGATTATTTTTTTAGAAGAGCTTGCTGTTACCTTGTTCTCTGCAGAATATCCAGCTATAACTTCCTTGGATGAAATTTTAAGGGCTTTGGAATCTGCTAATATGTGATCTAGAAGAAATTGGGATGAATTTGATTTGGTACTGAGAATCGTTAGCTTTAACTTTGCTATTGAAGTAAGAACAGGGATGCTCAATCAATTTGATTCTCTTAGCATTGTTACTCTAGCGAACAGAAGAAATCCTCCTTTGCAGTTTTCTGCCCCTTTCTGGATTGAATTTTCAATAACCAGTCTTGATACCTCTTTATCTTGTTGATGACACCCCTCTTTCTTCTTCCATTGTATGATTTTGTGAAAGTGTCTACATGTATAGCTTTGAATAGTTTTCTTAAATAAATAAGATGATATATCATTCCATGGTGATAAACGGACTTGTGAACTGAAAGAGAGGATGTTTTTTTTGCAGTGAGTATTCTCCTTTGTGATGTGCATCATGATTGCTTTTATTCTTACCAAGTTTGCTTTTGTTTAAAGGTGCTTGATGCATGTTCTGCTCCTGGGAACAAAACTGTACACCTGGCTGCTCTGATGAGAGGAAAGGGGAAAATTATAGCATGTGAGCTGCATGCCAAAAGAGCTAAATGTCTAGTGAACACTATCAGAAAGGCTGGTGCTACTAGTATCCTCACATTACTTCCAGATTCTCTTTGATGGTCTACTAAGTTCCATATGGATAACATGTTCACTTTAGCTAAGAAAAAGTCATATATGAACAGTTTCTCACAGAAGCATGACATATTTTGCAGCATAGGTTCACAGGGAAGTGGTTGCTTCCTATGCTCTCTCTTTTGAGATTATGCTTTCTTTCTACTGATTTGTGTATTTCAAGGTTTCTCTGTTTCTTCAAAACGTACACCAGCAAATATTTCCCTGCTGCTTAGATGTATGAAAGTCAACTTACTGTCCTTTGCTTCCGTTGTCATGATTGCCGTAGCATGCTTGATGACCTTTACTAGTCTCTAGATGTGGAAGTTTTGAATGGGGACTTTTTGAGCACTGATCCAAAGGATCCAACCTTCTCAAAGGTAATAATAAGTTGTGCTGCTGTTTCATGACAATTGTGAATAAGAGATGCATCATCCATGCATAAAGAACTGATGGCCAACCAGTATCCTTATGTGTTGCATGTTTAGTGATGTAATTATAACCTGTTGCTAGATGCCAACAGATGGATTTGAACCATTGTAGCCATAGGTATAATTGCACCAGCTCCTTTTTCATGATCAAGAAAGCAACTTTGACAATATCTGTGTGAACTGAGTTCAATAAACCAAATTTGATTTAATGGCCGTGAAAAAATAAAAATACACTAGCCGTGGGCCTGTTATATGGACTGGCATTGTGTTTGTAATTCTATTTTTATTTGTATTTATTTTTATAAAAATGGAATACAGTATGACTGAAGCTGCTTGTGTTATTGAAACATAAACTTGTTTGGTGTTGGGCTACGAATTTTTTTTGAGTGAAATTTGGACACAATTCTCTAACTTCTTAAGTGTCCGCTGTCCAGTTTCCTTGGTCATCCATTTTGAATCTCTTGTATATTCATCTTTGAACCTGTGAACCTGCCTCAACATTTCTATATATACACAGCTACCTGTGTTTTAATAGCTTTTTATTTTGTTGTTGAGTGGAAAGCATAATAGGGGGCTACAAATCTGTTGTGGTTGTCTCTGGGTGTTACTTTGAGTGTCCTAGGCATTGGAGTACCAATGCCTGGAAGGGCCTGAATGACTGATCCCTACCTGACAATCCTTGCTGTGGAGATTGTGACCACAAGGATCCCACTTGGGGATTTTGACTATAGTCTGACGCCCAACTTCACCAAGGGTTTAGTGGTTGAAAGTCAATCGCTAGATTGTTATCAAAAGTGACAGAGCCCCAAGGAGACTCAAACATGTGAGCTTACATTCTAGTTTCCCTTGAACCCCCATGAGAGTGAACCTTGATCCTAGCTGTACCACTTGGTGGCGTGTTAGCTTTGCATCCCTCATTCATAATTACTTATGGATCATCTGTACTCGATCTGTGACTAATGTCGGTGACTTCATGGTTGCCAAAGAAGTCTGAAGAAGCATCATGGATTTTGTTGGAATTCATCTGCCTGTACTTGTGATATTTTCCTCTTTTAGTTGGAGTATTCAATGCCCTTGGTTCCTTTGGTGCCAGCAATTCATGTAGGAAAATGAGTTCACAAATAGATGAAAGTAGGTTGCAGTTGTGGTTTTGAGCTTAGTTGCTAAATCTTGTTAGTTACTCCATTTATTCTCTGTTGCAATTTTCTAGTTTCCGCATTGGCATCTCATGATATAAGAATATATCTTTTCTACCAATGCTAAAAAGTCACAAATATGGTTATTGTTTTTAGGTTTTTCTAATGTTTTGTTCCTCCACACAGTCTTTTCTTTTTCTTATTTTTATTTTTAGTTTTTATTTTTTTGGTGACTTTATTGCTTCATAGTTATTCTGTTTATTTANATGACTTATATTTTCTTAATATATTTTTATATGTTAAAATATATTTTCTATCAATTTTTTATGATAATTTATTTTAAAAATGAAGAAACCTCTACAAAACAAATACATTTTTCAGAATTTGGAAGCAACATAGCTTAACTTAATTTAGTGTAGAGATTTCTTAAAGGTTCTTGCAAAATAACGGTCATGCAAGAAGGATACCACAATAACTTTCTAGATTTTCAAACAATTATCATGAACACAAACAAACGACTTCAAAATTTGAGAAATATAAGAATTAAGGGCCATGCATGTTAGCCAAACTTCATAAGGGACATGGATGAATAATATATATGGAGAAAAAGGACATGAATCTCAAATTTTTGACAAACTATATAGAGGATATTTAGAATTTTCAACAAAATGATAGAAAATTAAGTTTGGAATTTACTTGCCTTAATTCATAAGATCCCTCAAAGTTTTAGCTCCAGTTTCTCTTTCTTTTTTTGATCTCTTCTCCTCTTTTTTGTCTCTTTTTTCTCTAAAACCTTAAAAAAAAGGTTGAAAATAGGCAAAATCATCTTATAAATACCTAAATTGGCATATAAGCGCTAGTCATACACCCAAAAGATCCTTAAGCACGACCATAGGCGCCTAGAATATGAAATTGCCGCACACGAACTCTTTATATGTACATTAGGCACAACCACTATTGCTAGGCATGTATGAGCTCCCTTCTTGCTCACCTCAGGCACCTCCTATAACGATATCAACGAAGTGCTATTTATGTGCTCATCATGTGCCAAACATAACTATCCTATACCGAGGGCTTGACCTAATACATAATTATCTTTAATAATTTGCTCAGTTACTTCGATTCCAACATTGATGCATTGAAATTAGTACTTAGATACTATATAACTATTATCTAGCTAGTTATTCTGATTGTTGATAATATTGTTTTTGATCAAGGAACCAATTTAGAAATTTTGATTGTATTACGGAAGTATCATTGCCTTTGTACTTAGTATCTATTGTTTACTACGCTAACTTACGACAGCGTTCATCTTCTCAATGGGCTTTTGTTTTCACTTTAGACTCTATTAGTATGCCTTGATGTATATCCAAAACTATTTTTCATCTTGGTTAGCAGGCAGCTATTGAGGAAGAGGTGTCTGCACTCTTGAGTATGATTACACATATGAGCTTGTCTCTTTGCCTACAAACAAAAACCCCATTTGGGTGTGAATGGATTTAAATGGTGAAAATCAATCCAGATAGGTCTTTAGCCCAATTAAAAGCCTGTCTAATGTTTAAAGGATATACTCAGACATATGGTGTTTATCACACTGAGTCTCTCTCTCCTGTCAACAAACTGACTCTGTTAGGTTTCTCATTTTATTGGATCTACTCATCACTGGTCTTTGTATTAATTAGATAAAAAGAATGCTTTCTTATGTGATGATCTTTAGGAAGAGATTTGTATGGGATAATCTTCAAGTTTTATTGCTTAGGGATAGTGTGGATCTGTTTGTTAGCTGAAGATGTCTTTACATAGTTTGAAATAATACCGACAAGCGTGGTTTGACAAATTCAATGACGTATTTGAGTTTAAGTTCTCTCATTGTGAAAGCGATCATTCTATGTTCTATCGTTATTTGATTATGGGGGTATTCTTCTCTTACTGCATGTCATGATAATGTGAGTACTGGCAGAAATAGTATTAGCACTATAGATTTAAAATCATTCCATAAACATTTATTTTAGATCGTAGATATCAAGAGTTTACACTATTTTTTTGGTGTTGAGGTTGCTAGATGTTATTATAGGAATTTTCTTTTGCAAAGGAAGTACACTGTGGATTTATTCAAGAGAGTAGTATGTTAAATTCAAAACCTTGTAACTCTAATAGATTTAGAAATTAAGTTATCACCATATGATGGAAAGGTCCTTGCTAAACTAAAAAGGTACCGACGACTTATCAGTAAACTTAATTCTCTTGTCATGACTTGTCCAGATATTGCCTTCTTGATTATATTGTAATTTTTGTTTTCTTGTTGCGAGGTTGTGATGCGTATTATGAGACATCTCAAGAGTATGCTAGGACGAGGCTTGTTGTACAATGATTATGATCATACTCGAGGGTTTTTCCAGTGTTGATTGGGTTAAATTGCTGTATAATTGAAAATCTACCATCGGCTATTGTACACTTGAGGGAGTCAACCTTGTGCCATAAAAGAGTAAGAAACAATGTGGTTGTCAGGTCAATTATAGAATTAGAAGATTGTGCATTGATGCATGTTACCCTTAAAGTGATGTTGCTTTAACAGTTGCTTGATTCTCGAGTCTAAGAATTTTAGGTCTTCTCAACTGTGTTACAATAACTAGGTGACTGTTCATATTATATCAAATCTAATATTTTGTGAGCAGATAAAGTATATTGATGTAAATTGTCATTTTATTCGTGAGAACCTCCAAAAAGGCTTAATTCATATTCGTCATATAAGGACTAGATATTAGCTTCCAATATTTTTATGAAGTTTTTGACTAGAGTTTGAGTTATATACATTTGTAACAAGTTGAGTATGGTTAATATATATGTTCCACCTTAAGGAAGAGTGTTAGAATATTTGTTGAAATATACTCTTAGATCATATTTTAATACATGCGGAGAAATATTCCTTTGTAATGATAGTTTAGCACTTTTAATATATGTAACCCTATATATATGTGTATGTGTGAATAGAATCAACCCTGTTAAAGGGACTTTCTCATCTCTTTTTATTTTATAAGTTCTACACTTTCACTTGATGAGATCTGAAAAAACTCAAAGGATAGATCAAAATTCAAATCGGTCGGATGATCTAGAATAAACTTGCAGACTTGGATTGGAAGACCGAGCTTCCAAGAAGCCAAAGTACAAGGATCAAGGTCCAAGAGGCTGGAGCTCCCAGAATTGGTCATGGCTATTCTCCTAGGTTTCAAAATCTTCTATGACTCCTCTGGAATCCAGAATGGGTCCTTTGCCATTCAGTATAGCTCAATGGATGAGCTAACTTGCTGACCCTTGCTTCTGAGCTGCACTTTCCATTTATGATCCTCCCACCGGAGACCCAAAAATGTCTGAGGCCCATAGCTAAAGCTCCCTGAATGGCCAAAATAGACCAAGGAATCATCTTGCTGACTTTTTGCACTGCAAAAGCAGTAGTGAAATCTTCCCTGCCATAGCAATTCATAAGGCTAAGGATTTCTTCTATAAAAGGAAGAATTTGGGAATGAAAGATATGTTGAGAAAAGATTGAAACCCTAGAGCAAAACTTTATAAGGAAGGATATCCGGAGGTAATCCTCTAGATAGGGAAGTTCCACAAAATATACCTAGCTACTGGGTGGCTAGGGAGCCGCTTTGAGCGAAGACTGAGTTCCTATCGTACGGATCACTATCTAGTTGCCACCATACTAATCTGACTCAAGACTTGCCTGGGTCTGTAGGGTTACATTCTTGTAGTTTACGGAGCCAATTTTTCTGATCTACTTATCATATAACCAAAAAAGGGAGTATACGGCTTGGATAGGCCCCAACCTCCATCTGTTAAGTCTAATCAGGACTATTATTTCACCCTTTACATCAGTTGGCAAGCTCCTAGCATTACTTTCTGCTTTGCATATTAACTTGTGAAATATAATGAGTTGAGTATTGGAGGGTTTCTGGGGAGAATTCTCCCCAGTCCCTTCACCTCTTTTTATTGTTGTAGTGTGCAGAGTTTTGATTTAGATATTCAAATTGTGCTCGTATATGGGTCATTTAAAGCCCAGGTGAAACCTTTTTAAAGTTCCACATTGGCAATATTTCAATAGCAATTATCCTCATGAAGTGATCAAGTCAAGCTTGTTAATGGAATGAAATATTAGCCGATATATTGGTATCGAGTCTCCCCTATACCAATATTTTGCAAAACCAACAAAATCTCAATATATCAGCTAATATTTGAAATATTGATCGATGTACTGATATTTTTTCGAAATATTGGCCATTATTTGCTTGTCAGGTTATAATTACAAAAATTTTTTTGGTTTCGATATATCCGATGTTAATATTATTGTCCGATATACCAAATACTAATACAATCGCAACCAATATTGATATTTATATTTTCATCCATTCCATAACAAAATTGTCAAATTTAGTCAGCAGTATTATGCTTCAATTGTAATTTTTAAAACTAGATTTGAATCTTGCCCTGGAATAGTATCTGTTTATGGTGACTTAAGTCCCTCCCTACAAATGATGTCTTGAGAAGTTTTTTGACAATGTCTACTCCACATGTAGGGCATACATTTTAGACCTTGATATTTGACCAAATATATTATTGTCATTATTGCATACTCTTTCATGTTTGTGGTGCAATCCAACCCATTCTTTGAGTGTCTAACTGCTATATATATCTTCCTTTTCTTGGTACTTCATATGGTCAGCCTCAAATTATTGTGCTTGACTCTGACTGATTTCATAGATAAAGCTTCTGAGGTTGACATGACTAGGCTGACAAAGCTTGCCGCATTTCAGCAAAGGGCTTTAGTACATGCATTGTCTTGTGAGTGAGGTTTTCTCTGAAATTTTTTTCCTATATGTTTCTTAGAAACTTAGCTTGGAGATGGAAACTTTTTGAATGTGAAGTTACGTTCTATTGAATCGTGCAGTTCCCTCGGTTGAGAGGATTGTTTATAGCACATGCTCTGTTCATCAAATTGAAAATGAAGATGTGATAAAATCTGTTTTGCCACTGGCTTCATCATATGGGTTTTGTCTTGAAACTACGTTCCCTCAATGGTCGCGACGTGGCTTCCCTGTTTTTCATGGCTGTAAGTAGTGCTTTCAAGCAACTTCATACAAATAATCTTTTCCATGCATGAATTATTTGAGAATTACCAATAGAAATGAAGCAGTAGCATGTAGACTTCACGTCATAGATTTTTATTTGTATTTACATCATAAACAGATTGCAGAACACCTAGAATTGGACATTGTATTCTGGTCTACAAGTGGAACTGTTTTAGTGTCTGGAAAAATGAAATATTTCTTGTGATCTTTTTATTTAAACATTGATTTTCACCCTTGTGAACTACTTTTTGAAACATTGATCCACAAACTTATCCTTTTGCTTAAACACGTGCAATATGTTTTTGAGTCTTGTCCACTGCCCAATTTATGGTTTATTTTCTTTGCGCTAATTTTCTACAACCCTGATACTTTGTGGCCACATACTTTGAGGCTTAAATTTTGGTCGGCATATGGACAATCTGTTCCCCCTTGGTGACATGTACTTTCTTGGCATTTACATTTTGGTTTCTGGAGAGTTGGGGAGAGGATAATTCTTGTTTTATTCCCCCACTTTCTTCTTTTTTATTTTTGTTTTAATCTGCCGCCTGAATTCCCCCTTCATCTTCATATTTTCTCAATGCAAATGTTCTAAGGACCTTAACTTCCCACTTGGAAGTTTGCTACATATACATTTTGGTGGATGGAGAAGGGCGGAAAGAAATGAAGAGGGAGGTGCTTCTTTTGCTGTCCCTCCCATTTTTCAATCATCTGTCTTAGATCTGAAAAGGTGCATTCTGCCAAGTGAAAGTTTGCTGCAGCATACTTGTAGGTTACCATGTAGAGATCTCCTGAACTTTACCAAGTAGGTTATTCCGTTAATTTGTAAAGTAATAAGACTAGAAAGTGTCCTTTTGAAGCCAATGTAACATTACCAATTTTAGTGAAAATTGGTGTATACTGAAAGAAAATACCCATATTTAGTATAAGTTGGTGGTTTAGTCCGGTAAAATTTCATAACTTTCTCCATATATTTCAATTGGACTTTAAAATTGATATGAATATGAATCTTGATAGCAGCCAATAGCTCCGAAGAGGTACTTCTTATTAAGCAACATGTTATTCATGTGTATCTTCCATTTAGTTTCCCCCCTTCCCAGTCCCCCAACCCTCAGCCCCCAATGCAGGAAAAAAGGTGTTTTATTGGATGGGACCTTAATAGAGCAAAGGATGGTGATAAGCAGGGAAATAATTGGTAAATAGTGTGTGAATACGAGTGATAGTAAACACCACTTTGGACTTGTAAAATAATTGATGAAACACAGGAACTGCTGAAAAATAAGTCATGTATGGCCTGAACTGCATGATGAACTAGTTTTTATAAGATGAGGTTGATATCTGATGTTACTTCACAATAAAATCCCTTAAGCTTTTGTTCACTCTGTGTCTGTCCATACATATCCTCCTTTTCTCCTTTATTTATTGGTTGGATCGCCCTTGAGATTCTAGGCAGAGTCTCTGAATTCTGAACAATAACTTGTTAAGATGCTGAGACAGAAGAGAGTGCATCTCTGGTCTTAAATGTCTTCATAGCACATTATGTTGTAAATTTCTGTAGCAGCTTGAAATGCAGGCAGCTCATTAAACGATAACACACCTGCCTGTTTCCTGCAGCTCACCATTTGCTTCGCATGGACCCTGTGGAGGACCAAGAAGGCTTCTTCATTGCTTTATTAGTTCGAAAAAAAAGCTGCCCGGTAACGGCTTCCTCTACTGGTGGTGACAATTCTTGCGCACTGAGGCACCCATGTAAACACAATAGAGCTCAGAAAAAGCAGAAACTAAGGAGACCCCTTCTATCTTTGAAGATGTCTAAAATGTGGCTTCGTCCTTGCCGGAAATTTAGGACACTCAAATGAAGATTATGGAGAGCTTTAAATGAGAGGAAACTATCCATGGAAAAACATTTGGGTGTTGATTTGCAGTTTGGTTTTGGTTCTTCCCATCTTCTGTAATGACCTAGTGAGATTCTCGTAGGTGAGAGGCAGAATATGTACTTGGATTAGGATGGCAAACGACAAAGCAAATTTTGCACTGTCATTTTTCATTTTGTAGGCAAGAACAAATTGCTTCAAAAAATTTCTTTTTTTTTTTTTCCCTGGATTATTCTGAAAAGCTTATTCCCTCAAATTTTAATTCTTGGAACATAAATGAATTGCAGTTTCCGTTGGCTGCAGTTCCCACCACCCCAGGGGCCATGCCTCAGCAGATTTTGACCACCTCATTGGCACCGTCCATCCACCCCCGCCAGTCACCCACCCACCCACCCACCCACGCTAGCAGCAACTGCCCACACCGTTGATGCCACACGCCCACCCCCACTAGTGTCGACCATCGGATTCTGCCAGGCCAGCAGCCCCCTATGTGATGATAACCCATCGGCATCAGTTACCTTCATTGATCATCATCCCTTTTGATATGATCATATGGATCATCTGAAATTACATTTTTTGTAACAAATTTTTTTATAAATGAATTGAATTGCTATTTTTCAGTGCAAATTGAACAACAGAATATTATATAAATCTCAAAAGTTGAAGGTAAAATATCTCTTTATGTCAATATTGTTTAAATTTAAAGTATAACAACAAAAGATTTTTATTTTATAGTACCTATTAAAAAGATGATCCTACTGGCGCCTAAGTTTTTTATGAGTCTAAACCTATGATCGCCCGGTCAAAAATGCTCTCATAAGGTATGAAGAAATCCTTGGATGCCAACTTAAGTTAACAAAATCTTATTCCTTTTTATGTTAGGATCTCATTTCCATATTTTTTGTATGTTAAACCTTTTATTGATGTGTCTTTTATTCAAGTTTACATGGCTACATTCCTTGCTACAGAAGTGATGCTTGACACGGAAGATGATAGCTGTTTCAACTCCTACGTAATATATTTATTAACTCTTTGTCTTTATATGTGGAACACATTAAGAATTAAATAATAAATAATAAATAAAATAGGCTAAGAGCGTGTTGTGAATGAGTTGTAGAAGATGAGACGTATAGCAATGTTCTTTTGGAGATCCAATGGATATCCACTGCTAGAACCTCCATTGATGTTGAGTGATAGCCTCAACTATAAGATACTTTCCCTAGAGATGGATACTAATTCCATAGTTGTATGGCACATTTTGATTCATTTTTAGGAAAAATAAGTTCACATACATGGTATTTTTGCTCGGATATATAATTGAAAATAAATAGGTTGGAGACAAATAGAAAGATCAATACCACATGTCCTACCATTAAGGATTATTAGGCACCTGGGGGATCCATGCTCCTTGAAGAAAATCCCTTCGACACACCCTGAACCAATTGTGCTGCCATTTTTATGATCCCAACAAAGTAACGAAGTATGTGTCCAAGGAGAAGCAAACCCACCAAGCTTGACCATACCCAAGAAAGAATCCGTATAACTGGAATAGCCATTGTGTAACCATCTTTGGGAGTGAGAGCATGCATGGAGATCAAGTAAGTGTTCATCGTTGCCATTAATGCGATCCACATAAGCATCATGATAAATCCCACAGAAGCTCTTTTGCATGGCAGTCCGCTTACAAGCAAAATAATAATACTCATAGATGAAGCCAATGCTATTGTAGTTGTTAAAACGTAAACATTATAATAGATCGGTCTAGTATGAGCTAGTACCGAGGTACCATTTTCATGTTTAGCATCTTGCCATACGCCCCCTGGAGGGCTGAGCCCTGCCTGGAAAGCCATTGTTGCGATCAGCGATGCTACCACCATCAGTGCACCACGGTGAGTTTCTAGCCATTCGGTTTGCTTTTGCCAGGTGTTTGGATCGCCAATGTCCACGGCTCTTAGAAACTTAGTGCGCTGAAGTACATTCTTGATCTCCCTGTCTTTGTTCGCGTCTTTGGAGCTTTCAGCGAAGATGTCCAACGCCGTGAAGCCATTTGCATTTTGTGCATTTTTATTTATTTTGTTATTGCTCAGTATAATTTTTATTGCCTGCGTGCATAGCATGAGGTCAAGTCATACTTTTTTTTTGCTTTAATTTTTGTGATATATTATACAATATATCAAAAGTGTGTCGTGCCATTTTATAGTAAAATGTCAATTACTGACGTTCTTGGGTAACCGTGGATACATACGAATGAGAAATATAAATTTATATACGGTTAATTACATTAAAACTATTAGATCTATTAGATTTTGAGTTACTATATTATAAGTCTCATATCTAATAAATATGCTATTTAAAAAACACGCAATATTCACGTGAGGTAAGGTTGAACAGAGTTGTCAGGCAAAAATCACATAACATTTGTGTGAGGGTTGTTCTAGTGACAAAATTTACTGAAGACTTGTGTGAAGTGCATTCAAGGGGTGTTCCAAGTAATGTTGGATTTACAACAGAAAATCTCAACAGAATCAAAGTAATATTGGATTTATAATAAAATCATTAGCTTAAGCTAACATGAGGGGGTGTTCAAGTTCAAAAGCCATTGTAATAATATATGAAAAACACAAAGATATTTAAGTTAATTTTGGAAGTTTTTTTTAAAAAAAAAAAAAATCATAATTCTACCATTAATTGCTTACAAGCAATCAAGTAAGTGCCCCGTTAACTACTACATTCAGTCTTTTGCTATTTCCTTCCATACCCATACCAAAAGACTGAATGTAGTAGTTAACGGGGCACTTACTTGATTGCTTGTAGTCAATTAATGGTAGAATTATGATTTTTTTTTTTTTTAAAAAAAGGAATGACAGTACGATTCGATTGGTATGACAGTATAATGCGAAATGATCTAAATTTAAGGGTGCCCTTTATTATTAAAAAACATTAAATAAATTAAATAAAAGGGTTAAGGAGCCATGTCACGGCGCCGCTCGAATCGAGATTACCTCAAGTTCCTTGTCTGCAACTGCAAGATGCAAAATGCCATTGCCATCACCGTCCTTTGCATTCATCATCTCATCATCGCCCACACTACTATTTACCAGTAATTTTAGAGCCTCCAGCCGCTTATACTTGACGCACAGGTGCAGCACCGTGTCGCCGGCAGGGCGTACCCGCTCCCGGGCCGCCCGAGGAACGACACGAACCAGCTCTTCCAGGACACTGAGCTGGCCGTTCAGCGCAGCAAGGTGAAGGGGGTTTCTCCCCTCGAAGTCACGTGCTAGGCACATGCTTGGATTTACTGTCAGCAGAAATTTTACTATCTCAAGGTGGCCTCTTGCGGAAGCCAAGTGAAGCGGGGATGATTTATTGGGATCGAGCTCCTCTGCAAGTTCAGGTTTTCTGTTCAGAATCTCCGCTGCGAACTCTGCATACCCAAGTTTCGCCGCGAGATGCAATGGGGAACCGGTGAAATTGCCTTCGCATAATTGAAATCGATGGAGAATTAGCGGATCTTCACGGAGCAGCGCGAGCAAGAGACTCACGTTCCCCTCGAAAGCTGCATCGTAGAGCATTCCCTCCATCTTGTGGATCTCTCCAGACTCTTTCCCTTTCTCACTGCGCGTTTCCTTCTGCAACGCTCTGGGCATTTAAAGGACGAGGCTTCCTAAAAATAATGGGGAGAGAGTTTTCTGCCCTTGAATTAAAGAGTTCTTTTTAATTTTTTTCTAATGGCGAAGAATGTATGCCCTTACCTTAGTGAACAGGGTGCTGCCACGCTGATGGATTGGGCCATTAGATTTTAAATTTAATAATTTATATTTTTTTAATAAAATNAAATTCTACTGGGGAGTGACTTCTGTTGACTCTCTTCTTATTTTATCATTTTCTTCTGATGCGGGAAGGGGCATTCTTTGCCACAAAAAAAAAAAAAGAATTCTTTTCTTTAAAAAAAAAAAAAAATGGGTATGGAGTGAGCTCTCAGAAGTCAGAGATAGGCTGATAAATCGTGGGCAAAGGAGGCTGTCACCATGAACAAGCTGCAGAAATGAGTCCAAGGAGGGAAATCCTGTCTTGAACCTGGTTATGAGACATAAGAACTTCCAGAGCAAAGGTTAACTGAGCAAAGAGTGATTGGTGCGAAGCTAGTGTTCCAGATAACTCATTTATTGCACAAGTAATATGCATCAGAAGCTCATGTCGCTAGATAAATTAAAGGAATGACAGATCATGCACTAAAACCTGTGTTATGTAGTGCTGCTGAAGGGACTCACTGACATCTGAATTTTCAGTGCTCATTTTCTGCATGCATCTAGGAGCAGATCATGATGAAGGCTTGGATTTCACAGAGTTCAGACTGACTGGGTCTCCAAGTTGAAGACAAAGGGAGCTTAATCTAGTTTATTGCTAAATTGTGTAAGGAATATTAACAGAAAGAAATCAAAGAAATTTCACTCTAATAGACATTACTATTTGTCAGATTAGCGGAACTATCTAACTGAATGCACTCAATTGCAGAGGTGTCACGTGAAGAAAACAAGTGAAATGGAGTGATTTTGTCAGTTCTGATAGTAGCATGTAGCGTGTTGTCCCTTGCTGTACCTTCATATTCTGTTAGCTTGGCTGTTGTTTTGCAAATTGATTTGTTGATCACCTTTGAATGACTCATGCTGTTGAGTTAAATTTATTTAACTCACCAAATATATGTTTTTTGCATTTTTTTGGACAATCTTTCTTTGTAGATGATTCGAAATATTGAGTCACTAGCTCATGCTTTCAAAGATTTGATTGTTCCCCCAGCCATCTCTCTTTTGATTGCTCACTATTCCTCCCCCCTTTCTTCTTCTCAGCATAAGTTTGGTATGGACAGAAATAACGAACCAAACTCTCTCCATCTCTGCTCTTTATTCCTCTCATTACTTGGTAATTAGACAGAGAAAATAAGCAACCAAACTCTCAGTCTCTGTCTCTATCCCTTCTCTCATTTACTTGGTACATAGAAAATTTTCATACTGAACCTCTACCCAACAACAGGACAAAGGAAAAGAAAAACTCAAACAATGTGGTGGCACATTCATGTGTCTAATCTCAAAAGTGTCAAATTTATCTTTTCCCTTGGTCTTCAGCTGGGAATGTATCTCATCTACAAAGTGGTTGTCGAAAAGGGGGGGGGGGTTGGGGGGATTGTGGCAGTATGTGTCTAAATAGACATATTGGTTTTGCAAGTCTAATTCATCAATCCCATGAGCTCCTCATAAACAAGGCTGTGAGGAACACATGAGCTCCTCATTTATTTTGCCTTATTTTATGTGCTTTTTTGTGTTTGGTCTTCACCTGGCATAAAAGGGTTACTTTAGTTTTCTACTTATGTTAATGGCTATGGATTTTTGTAGTGCTGCCAAGACGTATTATCTTTTACATGTTTCCATGTAGAAAATATGCATGCCTATCTATATGCATATGTTATGATTAATCTTGCATTCATGCTAGTTTTTGTGGATGATGATGAAAAGTTTGTGTCACACAGGTCTCTGCCATACTCGTAGATCCTTCATGCTCTGGATCAGGGACTGTAGCTGAGAGATTGGATCACTTACTACCCTCCAGTAAGAAAGATGAGGGACTAATTTGTCTGTCAATGTTCACAATATATATTGAATTCTTCATATACGGCCTTGATATCCATGATGCTGCTTTTCTGAGATTATATAATCTTTGAGCTGTGCTGTGGGTTGCCTCACATGTGCTCAAGTTTGTAAAAAAAAAAAAAGAAAAGTCATTTTAGGTAGAAACCCTAAAAACGGGAAGCTTGCAGTTGGAAAAGCTTGATATAAAGCTTGCAGTTGTATGGTTCTTATGGTGAACCTTGCCGGAATCCTGAATTTAATGAATAAGAAATCTGTCAAAATTTTCCAACATTCTTCGATGAGGATAATTTGATTTTTGTTGATGAATGAGACCATTTATTAAGTTTATTATCAAAATCAATTTAGGAATTTGGATTTACTGTTTACACATGTATTATTCCTTGCCATGTTGGATTGATACTCTAATTATAGTCTCTGGAAGTATGTGAAGATCAATGCTTGTGTTTGTGAGATCGTGGGAAGATGTCTGAATGCCACACTGGTAGAAAGGTGGCCAAATTCTGGTATGTTGTGCTATGTTTGGATACCATAAGGGAGTTTTAGTTTCTAATGTGGAACAGTTCCATGCTGCTCTATTAGGAGGACATTTGTGCAGTGGTGGTGTTGGTTTCCTGTGTAGGTAAGCATTGATATTATGATAAGGCTTGCTCCATTATGATGTAGAGATCACTTGCTCAAATCCCAGAAATGGTCTCCTTGCAAATTTATGCTGGGATTGATACCTCTGGCTTTCCCCAAACCTTTAATTAAAGGAACGTTGTGTACTGGCCCATCTTTTTAATTTTGTTTTGCTTTTGCTTTTGGTATTCTTTCTAGAACAGTTACAGAAATGGATTGGTCTACATTAGATTGTACTTATAGGTGCTAAGGTTTTGGAAGTTTTTTGTTAATTTTCCTCATTTTTTTCCTATTAGGAAATATGATTGTATTCTAAAGGTGAGTGATAGAAATTTTCATGGTTAGTGTATATTTTTTATGGTGAATTGGTTGCTAGCGTGGGTCTTAGCTTTCTATTTGAATAAAGTCAATTACACCCTTGTGTCAGGTCTAGTATTTGTAGTCTGCGTTCTTAACCTTGGGGTGGATGTTTGACTCCATCTGATGGTTTAGTATATGGTGAAGGTCGAGATATGTGTACAGCTTGTAGAAGAATAATAGTATTTCATGTTTATTATTGATTTCACACTTAAAAATACATACATTGCATTGTTATCAATCTAGAATCATAAAAAAGGAGTAAATCTTTCTAGGGAATTTCCTATTACCAATATGTCTGAATTCTAGCTATAGATTAATGAGATTAATCATGTACAACTTATATAATATTGCTTTAAGTGAAAGATAATTTCCTTAATTTTCTAGTCAATCAAATGTCTTTATTGCCAATCACCCCCTTAATTGCAGAGTCGATTAAACACATTTAATCTTCATTCCAATCCTCCAAATATCATCAATTAGATCATTGAAAATATGAAATCAATATGTCAAGACTCCTCCTCAAGCTGTTTTACTAATGTTGTCCGTGCCCAGCTTGCTCATGATTTGTTGGAATAATCGGCTTGATAGTTCCTTTCTGATGATGTCTGCTAGTTGTCTGTTTGTTGAGA
The DNA here is from genome assembly GCA_025585075.1 of Nepenthes mirabilis. Lineage (NCBI taxonomy): Eukaryota > Viridiplantae > Streptophyta > Magnoliopsida > Caryophyllales > Nepenthaceae > Nepenthes > Nepenthes mirabilis. The sequence goes on along the minus strand of JAODPA010090821.1, from coordinate 14,877 downwards.
TTTAGGGTTACAGATTAGGCCACTATCTAGCTTTTGTTTGATGAAGTGTCAGTCCATTTCTATGTGCTTTGTTTGATGTACTAGGCTATAGTCTATGTTATTTGCCGACTTCTTGTCACAATACAACTTCATGGTTCTTTTTCATCTAATACCCAAGTCTTCCAAAATAATCTTAAGTCATAGAAGTTCACAAATATCGAATCCATGGCTTGGTTTTTGCCTTCACGCTCGATCTAACCACCATCACTTGTTTCTTGCTCCTCAAGGTTGCAAGGTTCCCTCCTACAAGAATATAATACCCCGATGTTAACCTCCAATCTACTACTGATCCTGCATAATCCAGATCTGCATATGCTTCCAGGCTGAATTCTTTGTTATTTAGGTAGAGAACACCTTTTTTGGTGTAGACTTCAAGTGATATAGAATCCGGATTATAGCTTCCCAATGAAACTTTCTTAGGGAGTACATAAACTGGCTTATCACAATGACCTTGTAAGCTATGTCTGGCAATGTATGGAACACAGATGAGCTCTCCTACTAAAACTTTGGTTCCTCCCCCGGTCGACCAATGCATCTCCGATAGTTTCTCCTAACTTGTTATCTTTCCACGGGAGTTTTGGAAGGCTTACATCCATATCTTGTAGTAACTCAAGACTATGCTTTTGTTGGCAAATAATTATGCAATTTTGGAGTTTGCCACCTGAATTTCCAAAAAATATTTCAGCATCCCTAGTGCTTTTATCTTAAATTCTCTTGCCAATTGCTTCTTGAGTTTTTCAATCTCATTAAGGTCATCTCCGGTTATGATAGTGTCATCAGCATAGACAATCATGATAGTTATTTTACTATTTCCCAATTTCTTAATAAAGAGTGTATGATCAACTTGCAATTGTTTGAAGTTCATCTTTTTTTTGTGTTGGTAAATCTTCCAAATTATGCTCCAGGGGATTGCTTCAGCTCTTATAGGGATTTTTTTAACCTGCACAAATTGTTAGTTTCAAAATTATAGAGAAGCCTGGAGGTGCTTCCATATAGACTTCATCTTCTAATTTATCATGTAAGAAGACATTTTTTAACACCAGTTGCTCCAAGAGTCATTGGAGGTTTGTTGCTATGGATAATAGGACTCTAATGGTGTTCATTTTCACAATTGGGGCAAATGTTTTTTTGGTATCCCACTCCATATACTTAAGTGTACCACTTGGCTGTAAGTCTTACTTTATATCATTCTAGAGTTCCATTCATATTGTAATTTACAAAGTATACCTATTTGCATCCCACTAGAGCCTTCATTTCTTCACTCATAGTCTCTTTCCACTCTTTACTTTTAAGTGTCTTTTGAATTATTTATGGGGTTTTTATAATATGTATCTTTATTAGGAAGGCTTTATGCGAAGGGAAGAATCTATAAAATGAAATGAAGTTGATCATGGGATGTTGTGTGCACTCTCTTGTGACCTTCCTAATGGCTATAGGTATATTGAGTTCCATGGACTCAATGATGGAAATGTCTTATGGTGAAGAGAGATTCAAGCTGTTTTCATTGCCTATTATCGGATCAAGCTTTTGGGCTTGCACCATTTAGGTTCAATTCTACTTCTTGAATAGACTAGTACCTAAGTAGAGTTATCCTTTCCTATTGTCTCATTGTAGTTAGTTTTGGGAAGTGAGAGGGAAGGCTGAGAAGGTTCGAGGCCTGATTGAGAATTTGAAAAATTAGATTCTAAAAGCCACTTTTCAGGAGAATTTGGGAAAAAAATTTATGTTTTCAAAAACTAATTGTAGGTTTTTGGTGGAGGTTGCCAAATCCTGCTTGCCGATCCCAAGGCTTAGATTGATCTTATCTTTCAATAAACTCTCCTTTGGAGATAAGATTCCCTAAAGGAGGCTGTCTTTTCAGCAAAGATAACATATTTAGTGATGAATAATTTTTTTGAATTCCGATTATAGCACTTATACTTGTTTTGTGTGAATGAGTATCTGAGGAACACGTTTAAGAGCCCTTGCGACTGTTTTACATTGATTTTGAGACTGAATGTGAACATAGGAAACACAACCAAAAATTCTGTGTGCTAGGTGGCTGAATTTATCAAGCTTTGGGTGGAATTGGGAGAGAACATTGACTGGAGCATTATTCACCGACCCTTTGGAAGGCAATCTGTTTATAAGGTCAGCTGTGGTTAGTACAGCTTCCCCACCCCTCCTAATGGTGTTTGGACACTCCCCCCCCCATCCCCCCAACCCCCAAAATAATAGGGGTTGGGTTGTTCTAAGGTGGTGTTGCTTTTTTTGGACTACTTCCCTGTTTTGTTGTGGTGTATTTCGGGATGATGATTGACATATAATCCCTTCTTTTTGGGTAAAAAAATAGTGATAACAATTGGTTAATTATTCATTCTGATTGTTAGATTTGATAACTTTGACCCTGGCCCCAAATTGAACTAAATCATGCTTAGAAATTTGGGATAGATAGTGCTAACATCAAATATATTTTTCATGAGGAATAACCATGTAACCCGGGTTTAGTTATCAGTGAAAGAGAAATTAGTGAGTTCCAATATTGTACAAAATTCTAGAAGGCCCTCAAACATCCGTATGAATTAATGTAAACAGAACTGAAGACTTGTTTTACTTAAAGAAAATGAGATCCGATGGTGTTTAGCAAGTTGGCATATATCACAATGAAAGGATGTCTCATTCACATCTTTGAACAAAGTAGGGAACACAGTTTAAAATTGCAAAAGATGGATGTCCTAATTGGAAGTGATGAAGCTAAATTTGAGATATATTGAGTGGAAATATTTTGGAGAAATGAGAAAGGTGTGAGCCACTTCTATCTCAGCCACTGCCACTGCACATATTCATGAAATAGAGTCCTTCCCTTTGTTTAGCAAGTCCAATCGTCTTTCCCATAACTAGATCCTATCAAGCACAATAGTTTGATGAGAAAGTAACTTTACAGTTAAGGTCTTTAATTGATTTGTGAATGGACGACAAATTAACTAAAAGTTTAGGTACATGAAGTACTAATTTCAAAGGGAGATACGATGTGAGGGGAATGATCCTTTTTCCTGTAATGGAGCCATTGTACCATCAGTAACTATGATCTTTTGGTTTAGAGGGCATGTGTATTTGGAGTAAAGTGGTGTGATGAGTTGGTCATATCGTTGGTGGTGCCAAATTATCTGACCCAGAGTTTGTATGGTAGTCCATCCAGGCACTAAAAGCAAGCGATAAGGAATGATTACTTGAGTGATTTAAACATGAACTACATGGTTCTTTCATTGCACGAGGAGGCTTTGGATTTTTTCAATCTTTGCCCTGTTTAGTGTATATCTTTGCTTCACTGTTGGTGGTCTCCTGGTCATTCTTGTCTCAGTTCAAGGAAACATTTGCCTTGCTACACCATGAGGTATACTGTTGTTTGCTATTGTGTTGGTCAAGTGGTTGTTGCCTCATTAATTTCCAGTGTGTCTTCTTGGTGTGCCTCGACTTCTTGCAGTAGTCACACCAACGATCATGTTTGACGATCTCTTGGTCACTAACATAGCAAACCTTTCGGGGGTAGGATAATCAAGCATTACATTTCTCCTTTCTCCTCTGCTTGAATGTTGGAAAAACTCTATTTAGGGAAGGAATCTCTTCCCAAGTGCTTGTACTTGAACTTGATTGAACTCTATGTTGAGTCTAGCCACGAACACTCATAAATTCTTTCTTTCTCCACAAAATTCAGCATCATTAACGCATTGTCATTGCATCTTATATAGATACTTTGATAGTGATTAAGTTCTAGCCATATCCCATTTAGGGTGTTATAGTGTTTTGTAACCGACATCATACCTTATTTCATCGAATGGATCTTGTTTTTATTTTCATAAACTTAGGCTGCATCTTGACCTTTGAATATGTGCACTTCAAGGTCTCTCCTATGTCTTTGCCCAGTTAAAATATAGAGTTTTCACTAACCTCCATCTACTTCGAATCCTAAAGCCATAACATGATTGAATTCTCCACATCCCAAGCTGCGAAATTGGGATCCTTAATGCTCAGTATAGGTCACTTAAGTGGCTGAGCTTTCCCTTTACTTTCAATTTTGTTCAAACAACTTGGGACCAAATAACATAATTCCATCCATTTAGTTGATTGGATAGTTGAATGACCACAAGTTCATGGGATGTATTTTGTATGGGTACATTTGATTTGGCTTGTGGGAAATTTGAGGTTTCAAGGGTGGTGGCCATCCTGATTATTCTGCAATGAATGCAATACAAGTCTGATTCTTTTTCTCTGTAATGAATGAGAAAGGGAGGGTTATCTGCAATGAAGGTCGAAAGTAGTAGTAGGAATAAACCCTAGGCTTTGATAACATGTAGATGAGTAAGAATATTTCATATCCATTATTGATGTCACACTTTATAAGACATTTATTATATTGCCATCAATATAGAATCATAAAAAGGTGTAAATTTCTCTAGGAATTTCCTATTGCAAAGATGAACAAATTCATGCAATATATTTAAAAATAGATTAATCATGTAAAACTATACAATCTTACTTTAAGTGAAAGATAATTTCCTCTATTTCTTAATCAATTAGATCTCTTAATTGCCAATCACCCCATTGATTACTGAGTCAATTAAGCCCATTCAATCTTCCATCCAATTCTCCAAATATCCACAATTAAATCATCAAAGATATGTAAATGATATGTTAACATGGCTGATGTCTCATGGGTCACATGATATAAGATTTGATTGTTACAACCATGGATGAAATTATTGGTATCGGTTGCATCCATATTAGTATTGGATATATTAAAAAATACGTATTGGTAATAGGCCTATTAGAATAAAAAAATTTCAGTAAATTAGAAGCTGTTTGAAAAAAATTGATCGATATATTAGCCAAATGTTGGGTATATTGGTCTATATATTTTGATATATTGTTGATATGATGACGTATCGCGATTTTGCCATGGAATTGGGAAATATTGATACGGGGGCTCAATTCCAATTTATATCTGCAAATATATTTGATGTTGGTTGATATTTCATCTCGTGGTTACTACATAATAATAAGTTAATGATTACTAGTTTCATTGTATCCTCAGGCTTGATATTCACGAATTCAATGATCAAACTTGTTGAACTTGGCAAAAACTAGGGGTAATTAAGTTCATAGACTATACATTTGTTTCCTTTGTTTTGATCTGGACTGTAGAAATCATTGTAGCAGCTCAGATTATCAACTATAGCAGTTATTTACCAAAACAAGAATAGTTTTCATAGAAGTTTTTGAAAATGAATGCAATTTTTTTGTTATAATTAAGAAAGCCAATTCCACGTAAGAGTAAGCTACATAATTGGTGTTGGGACTGATATGATCTGCGACCCTCTTCTTCATCTTTGCTTCTTATTCCTCTCTCTTTCTTTCACCCCTTCCTGTTCAGTAACAGTTGTGATTTCTTGTCTGTATATCCCTGCATTGTGATAATGTAAGGGATACCTACTTTATAAAGGCTAAAAAATCAAATATATAATAGAAAGTCCCGACATAATGGTATAAGGGATAGAGAATGGTGGGATTACAATTGACTTTCTATGATCTAGTTAAAATCTAGCATATCCTTAAAGGAAAGGATTAGCTGTAGATAACGTTTGAAACATCAAAGGAGTCTCAAGCCTATTGATTAAATTCATCAAATGATGGAATTCAAACTTACACTTGATTGTACATCAAGTGTTAAGTTCATTGATCAGATTATCAATGTGATGTTATTGAGAGGTTTTGATGCCTTTATCTATTTAGTTGCTGCTAAGACGTTGATTATTGAGATATTTGTGACTCTTTATTCAGATTCTCGGTGCCTCATCTGGTGTTCTTCTGTTTTCTGGTTCCTTCTTCTGTCTTATTTCCCTCTCTCTATCCTAATTTTCCCTTTTATCCTTCTATCTAAAAAATCTAATTTATTTTTTATAAGCAATTAGCCATAACGTCAACCTGCCAAACTTGATCTAACATAATTCAACATGTAATAATTCATTAAGTACAAAACATTATGTGACCATGTTGATACTGATTAGAAGATATATATGACCACGATGATGCTCAAGGTGTGTGATATTCCTGAGTTCATATTTCTAAGCTAAAGGTGGTTGTGTGGGGCAGAGCTTTGTTCAATGTAATGGTGTTCCAATGCGGCTTATAGGTTACTGGTTCAAATTATGGGAACAATCTCTTTCTAGTATAGTAGGGTTATGTATATCCAACCTGCCTTAGATCTCAAAATGCCTGGATGCACAAGCCCTCCCTTTCGAAAATGGTTATTTTGATTCTTATTGAGCTATTTATGGCTGAATAAGTTTGTAGTGCAGAAATATTCAGTTGCATATAACTTAGTTTTTGAATTTTTGTGCAACTCCCTGGGCTGATTTTACTAAATAAGTGAAATAGCTAGGTATCAAAATGTCCCAAACATATTACCGTAATAAAAAAAAAAGTCCCGAACATGACTTTTTTGATGGGTTAGCATGACATGCTTTGGTTGACGGGTTGACTTATGAAGTATGGACACCAATTTGAGATACGAACATAACACGATACTGACATGTCGACACACTATTTTATAAAAATCAAGGACACAACATATTAGAGACACGTAAATAAAAATTATGGTATATAATTTTTTAATTAATAAATACTACTATTTTATACTTAATTTGTGACTTACCATCTTCATTTGTAATGAAAATAATTAAATCCTTGTTCCACCAAAGATTAGCTGTGTTATCGCCTTTATTTGTTTCGCCTCCAGATTTGTCTCATTTTTCTCGAGTCTTGATTTTATATCCTATGAAAATTTGGTGAAAAAAGTGTCGCCTATCATGAAAGAAGAAACCTCTATTGACTAATATTCTTGGGGAGTGGGGACTATTGATAGAAATAAAGAAAGGTATCGCTTTAAGTTTTTAAAATTATAAAACAGTTTGTATTTTTTAAAATTTATAAAATGGCCCACAATTTTTTTAAAAATATAAAATTACTCAAAGTGTCCCAAATGCGTCTAAAAAGTACCGGAACGTGTTCGGAGCGTGTCTAAAACGTGTCGGAACGTATTCGGAACGTGTCAGATAAAAAAATAAATTAATACGTATTGGAGCATGTACAATACGTGTCCCAATATGTCTGGGGCATATCAGTGTCCGATATGTGTCGGATACCGACACTTTGAGCTTGAAAGAGCCGTGCTAATTAGGGGTTGACATGACTTGATTATACAGCGGTTGCGTGTTGGAGGTTGATTAAAACAAAATTTGATTGAATGATGTGAGCTAGATGTAACACGACCTAATTGTTTCTCCTAGTGGTGGGTGGTATACTAATAGTCTATGAAGCAGGACACAGATACGACACCGACACTTCGACACACTATTTTATAATAATCAAGGATATGATATATTGGGGATACATAAACTAAAATTATTTATAATTTTTTTGATTGATGATGAAAATTTGTGAGTTATCTCTTTCATTTGTGATGAAAAAATTAAATTCTTACTCTATGAAAGATCAGCTATGTTATTATCTTTATTTGTTTCACCTCCATATTTGTTTCATCTTTATTGAGTATTAACTCTGTATCTTATGAAAATTTGGTAAAAGAAAGGCATGGTCTACTACGAAAGAAGAAGTCTCTCAAGAATATAAGATATTCATGAGGAGTGAGGATTATTGATAGAAATAAAAGAGAGAGGTACGGTTTTAAATTTTTAAAATTATAAAACAATTTACATTTTTGAAATTTGTAAAATGACCGACAGTTTTTAAAAAATTATAAAATTACTTAATATGTTCAAAATGTGTTGGGACGTGTTTAGAACGTGTCTGGAATGTGTCGGACAAAAACAAATAAATTGACATGTGTTGGAGCTTTTGCAACGTGTTTCCGGGACGTGTTAGTATCCAATATGTGTCAGACATCGACACTTTGAGCTCGAATAAGTGTCTGTGTTTCCTAGCTAATAGTTGATATGTATGGTGCAAGTCAGTTTAGATGGTGTCTGAATCTGTTAAGAAGAGATTTGAAGACTCTATGTCAAATCACTTTCATATTTTGTTGTGGTTTTAGACTTGTTTATCTTTAGATATTGATGATGAATCTTCTATCAGATTTTGGCATGAATCTTTGGTGAAGTCAGTTCCTTTGGAAGTTTGTGTTCCGGCTATATAGATCCTTGTCGCATATATAGAATTAGAAGCTTTGGGTCTCATGTTATTGTGGATGGGTTGGTGATGAAATCCCATTGCCACTGGAGGAAGAACACTGATCAGGCCACGTAATGAATTCAGATTTTTATGATTTCCCTCATTATGCAGCGGTTGAGAAGTTCCATGGGATCATTTACTTCGCTATAAGATTTGTAACTTTGATCCTTTTCTATAGAAGATGCTCTGGGAAGCAAGTCTTAACTGACATTTTCTTTCTTGGCTTGGAGACCTCTAGACATAAATGGGGCCTTTCATTGGCAATCAAATGCGATTTTTTGATGTGTCAGTTTACAATTCAGCACACATTTCCTTTTGTGTTCTGTCTAGGAGGGTTTTGTAATCAGCATTGTAATTGATGGGAATCTACATGCCAATTCAGTTCAGGCTGAGCTGTTGGCTTGATATTAGTTCTTTAGAAGGAAGGCTACCCATTGTTTCCAGTGCAACCATCCAGTGTTTCTCTTGATACACTATCATTGATTTTGGAGGAGTGTAATTGAAGGCTTTTGAAAGAGGGAATTTTCCATCATGGGATTTTTCAGTTGGTTACACTTCCTGTTTGGCAGCCTGGTTGTTTTCATTCACCTTCCAGTCGTTCGGATATTGTCAGGAATCATCTGCCAGTATAGCTGCTTTAGATGAAACTTTGGCTATTTCTTCTCTATGAAGTTTTGTACGTAGGTGATTCCCCTCACCAACATCCTTGTGATGATTACTTATCAGAAAAGGGGACGAAAAAGAGAAACGGCCTTTGCAGCAATTCTATAGATGAATGGAAATAGATACCATTAATGTACACACATTTCTCCACCCGTGCCTTTGTCCATGTCCACATCCACATGCATCTTCCTGCACATTGTGCTTCTCACTTCTACGTTATGAGTTCAGTTTGAAGTGCTTGCCTGTGGTTCAGTAGATCTGTGGATACTTTTCAGATGAGGAAGTTCTCATACTCTTCCATATTTGTCTAGTCTTTTACAAATCCAAGAGTTGTATCTTTTTAACATAATTCCTAATGTTATTCTAATTTCTGCTGGAAATTTTGCAATGATGCATGTGAAGAATGCTTACTGTAATAATATTTGTTATTATTAGAATATTTATTACAATATATTCTTAAAATATGCTTTACAATATGCGGAGAAATATTTCTTTATAAGTGTAGTTTAGCACTTTTAATCTATGTAAATAATCCTATATATTTGTGTGAATATGACTAACCTAAATACGGAGTTTTCTCATCTTTTTTTTTTATAAGTTCTACATGGTGTCAAAGAAGGTTGCTTTCTAAACCCTAGCTATCGCTACCGCTGGTGATTTTCTTTTGGTTGAAGGTGTGTCTACGGTCTGTAAACAAAAGCCCCAAAGTAATTTCTCAATTAACATTGGGTGCACCAAAATCCACACCATGGGTTCTGCAAGAAACCCTAATTTTGTGTGGTAAATCTTCAAGTCTCTTGATTTAAGTGTTTTTGCTTGGTTAAGTCTCCATCTTGATGGTCAATTCATGCTTCTTTGCAATATATGATAAGTTTTCAACATACTATTTAGTTGTTTGTGGATTCTTTCTTGATTCTTCTTGGGCATGAGTTCAACTTCTCCAATATTGTATTTTGGGTTATTTTCTGGTGCATAATTCTGCAAGTTTAGTCTTCTATTTTTGGGTTGTGCTATGTATAATCTTTTGGTGTATAATCCTTTCTTCTAGTTTTGTTATGTATTGCCTATATAATCTTCTAGTTCCGTTCTTCAATTTGCTCCGGTGATTATACATTGATTATTAATGGCTTCTAAAGCCATATTTGATGACCATGATGGTAGAGGCAATGATGAAAGAATGATTTATTTTTATTGTGGTAGAGTTGGTCATATAGAGAATAAGTGTTGGCATTTATATAGGCAACATGCTATAACCCCTACTTACAATGTTGCCACTCTTGTTCAATTTGGTAACCATACCGCCTTTCTTTCAGCACCTTCTGGGCTTGTGTGATTGACTTTGGTGCCTGTGATCATATGACTGGATGCAAAGGTATCCTATTTGATTATCGACCATGTTCTATTGTTCTTGACCCTATTTTGGCTAATGGCTCATATGTAAAAGTTGAGGGTTTTGGTTCTACTAGTCAGACATGGATCTTGCATCTCTCATAAGTTCTTTAGTTGCCAAAATTTTTTGTTTAATTTGCTTTTAGTTAGTAAGTTTACTCAATGTAATTGTTGTACAATATTCTTCACTATTCAATTGTGAATTTCAAGTCTTACTATAGGGGGGTTATTGGTAGAGGGCACCGCAACTCAGGAGGCTTTTACTTGTTCAATGTAGATTGGCTCGGAGGAAATGGTTCTTTCTCATTATTTCTTGAATAACTTCTGGCCCTAAAAGTCATTGGTCTCCGATTTCTTCACAATTGATTGGAGAACAACACTTTCTTCCATATAGTACCTTAAAAGGCGTATTATCAATGCTTGCCTAATAATTATTGTTGTAGGCAAACTCGGCTAATAGTATATAATTATCTCGTTTTTCCTTCATTTCTTAAATAGAAGCTCTTAATATATTCTCTAAAATTTAAATTATCCACTCTGATTATTGCTCCATTTGCGGATGAGATGTGCTAAACTTCATCCATGTACTCAATTCTCGATATAAACTTTCCTAAAACACAGATATAAACCTTAGATCTCAGCCCGACATAATAGAATCTCATTATTGTACTACATCGCAAAACGATCCTTAGAGAACATCATCCTATTGGCAATGAAATGTGCTGACTTTGTCAATCAATCTGCAATTCCCATACTGTATCATGATTTTTGGTCATTTGTGGCAGTTCCATCACAAAGTCTGTGGTCGTGTTCCCATTTTCTAGCTAGGAACAGACTTTGGTTGCAAAAGAACTGGCGACTTCTTATGCTCTACTTTCCGTTGTTGACAAATTATACATCCCCACCACAAAAGCCAATATTTCTCTCATATTCCTTCATGAAAAGATTTTTCACAAGTCTTATATATCTCCTTAATCACCGGGTGGATTGTATACATAGATCGATGGACCTTATTGAAAACTTTTTCATTGATGTACGCAAATGCAGTTTTGAAATCTCAAAACTCCTTGGCCCAAATGTTGAATTCAACCTTAGTTCTCTATTTAAATCTCTATTGACATCTACACAAATGGATCATCAATTTGTATCTTCTTAATCCTTTTAAAATATTTCCAGCTATATCTAGAAATAAGATAAAATCATACATGTACCTTGTGAGTGCAGTAGAATATTACATTCCATCCCGTACAACATTTTCCATTCAATGATTATTAGATGGGCCGTTGAGCCCGCTAAATTTTGGCTAAACACATCCACTATTACACTAGCATTCCTTTGTTAATATTGAATTTTATAATTATAATCCTTTAACAAATTTATTCAGTGCATCTTTCTCATATTCATTTCTTTTTGAGAGAATAAGTACTTCAAATTTTTGTGTTCCAATACACCACAAACTTTTATCCATGCAAATAGCGTCTCCATAGCTTCGGGGAAAAGATAACTGCCAACCCTAAATCATGGGTGGGATAGTCTTGCTTATATGTCTTGATTTGCCTCGACCCATATTCAATAAGTCACCCAAGCTGCATCAACACTCAATCCATGCTCTTCTTGGAGGTATCACAATAAACTATAAATGCTCTTGACCCTTTTGAAATGGCTAAATTGGAGCGGTAGTTAAACAATCTTTCAATTCCTGAAAACTTCTTTCACTGTCGTCCCAAAAGAATGCTGCTTTCTTTTGTATTATGATTTAAGACATTGCAATTATTGAAATTTTTTCAATGAATCTCTTATAATAACCTACCAAACTAAGAAAATTTTTTATTAAAATTACACTTGTTAGCTAGCCCCAACTTGTGATCGCATCGATCTTCTTTAGATCTACTAAATTCTTTTTGAAATAACATGGCTTAAGAAAGGTACTTTTTTAAGCCAAACTCTCATTTTTTTAACCTTGCGAGCATTCGCCTTTCTCTAAGTGTATGTAACACAATCCTTGATTAAATTTTATGTCTTTCATAGCCCCTTAAATATATGTGAATATTGTTGATAAAGACAACCAAAAATTGATCAAAATAGGGTTTAAACACCATATTAGTCAAGTCCATTAATATTGCAAGGGAATTTTTTAATCCAAATATACTATAAACTCAAAATGGACAAACCTCGTTCAGAAAACTGTCTTTGACACATTCTTTTTCTTAATTCTCAATTAGTGATATCCCAATTGAAGATCAATCATTGAAAAAATTTAGGCAATTTACGACTGATAGAACAAATTATCAATTCTTGATAAGGGGTACTTATTATTGATCGTAAATTTGTTCAATTCATGATAGTCTATACATGACCTTGTGGAACTATCGTTCATCACAAACATCGGTGCCTCCCATGAGAATACACTTCGTCTGATAAAACTATTTTCTAATAATTATTGAAACTGTCTTTTCAATTTTTTCAACTCCGAAAGAGCTATCTTATTCGGAGCTTGAGAAATTTATACATATCCTAGCACCAAATCGATACGAAATTCGATCTCCCTTTCTGATGAGAATTCATGTAAATCTTTCGGAAACACACCTTCAAACTCTCTTACAAATGGAATTTCTTTAATTGACCTATTATGACTCCCGAATGTGGTAACATAAGTAAGGTATGCTTAAAAGCTGTTGTGCATTAAATGACATGTATATTATGCAGAAATTACATAAACCGACTCTTTACACTTACTCCCTTGCAAATTAAAAGGTTGACACACTAGAATTGAAAAATGCACCCTCTTATAGAAGCAATCCACTTTAGCATATAGCATGCCTAAAATTATATCTGAGTCATACATGTCCAATAATATTAAATCTACTAATAGTTCAAATTCATGAACCTAAACTATTTCCCTAGGGCATATAATATTTGCTATCGAAGACTTATAAGTGTAGACACAACTAAACCGTGGAACTAACAATACATGTGCATAAGTCTTAAAAAATAAAATTTCACCTTCCATCACCAAAGGGGATGCTTCAACATCCTTAGCCATGCAAGGATACACCTTCCCCAAGGTGCTAGGCTTCCTATTTGTTTGCTTAATGAGTGGGGCCACTCCTTGATTAGATAATAATGGCAACCGTAATTAAAATACACTCTTGATTGCTTGAAACATGGCTATCCTCCGTGAAATTGTCCACAAAACCCACAAGGAGTCCTCGTTTATTGTCCTCTCGCCCCCCCCGGGACCTTTTGAGATCATTCTAATCTTGAGCCTTATCTTCCACGACTTGCTCTATTCTTTTCAAAGGACTTTGATCTCTGAATCTCTTACTTGATGAGTAAGGCTAGATCCATCACTTCTTCATAGGCACTCAGTTAAAATGTCACCGTCTCTTAATTGTATTATTCAAACATTATAAAAATTTCTGAGTCGGTTTAGCTTCATCAAAGATCAAGTTATGCGAATCGGGCCAACTCGATAAAATTTGCATCATATTCCAGTACTGAGCTCTTTCCTTGCCTTAATCTTAAATTCGTTACCCTTCAACGTTGGATGCTCCCTGTGAAGTATTGATCCTAAAATGCTTTCATAAGCACCTCCTACAAAATCTCATCATTCTTTTGGCATAGTATCCTCTTGGTCATGCCCCACCAATCGACAAATTGACCATCAAGCTTGTAAGTCACCAACCTAACCTTCTCGTTCTCTAAGCAACTAATCATTTCAAAGACTTTTTCCATCCTTCAAATTCAGATTTCAGTTTTTGTCAGATCCATATCCCCTATAGAGATAGGAATATGTCTATTAGAGAATCTTGCATAAGTCGTCATCGACGCTCTTGAATTTCCTCCAACTTCACTGGTCCGAGCATGCCCTGGAATTTTAGGTGCACATGGACTAGACAATCCATTAATTTAGCCGCTCTTGCTAGAACCACAATAAGCTCATTCTCTCGGTTGGATTGTCTATCACCTTGGATTCCAGGCATTTTTGACCCTATCACACTACAATTCACAAAATTTTAGGTTCTTTACAACTTGTTCTAATACCATTACTTGTCATGATTTGGATTATAAATATAAAATTAACCAAAATTATGTCTCCAAAACCTAGATTGCGACGCTGCACAAAATCAATCAGCAATTCCACAACATGAATATAAAATTCTTCCTAGGATGCGGTCAAATTTACTTTATTTAGCCATTGACTTCTTAAATACCTGGTTGATATAACAACGTATATTAAAATAATCAAGTATTGAAGATCCACAACATGTGACAACTTAGGTATTGAAAATATGTACATCCCCTTGGCTACCAATTATGGACTTGTATATGCTAACATAAACTCAAACCACTTAAATTGTTTTTGATATTATGGAAAAATATAATTAACATCATCCTTGCAAAAGATCCTCCTGAAATGTACCTATTGGTCTAAGACTTCCAAGTGGTCCAAGGTTGCTGATTCTAAAGGAGTGCCTATGCATGGTAAGATTAAAGCTCAGCAAGTAAATAAGAAATATAACAATAAACATGAGTCGTTAAGAACGTGTGAATAATAAT